>VWZY01008971.1:369934-382992 GCA_013399075.1 Chloroceryle aenea
GCTTCCAACCTAAGCAGAATTTCCTTACTGAGAAACAGTGTCACTTGAGGAAGAATCTCTGCTTTTGAATGTATTCAGATAGGAGAATTTTGCAGTGATAATATCTATGGATGTGTGTGGCTTTTTTCTTAGCAGATGTTGAATAGCTAGAATTTATTTTGACACAGGACTGCTGTGGAATTGTTCCAGCACTAATAATTTCATAGTATATCAATTAAGATTTTTTTTTAATTTGTTCTCTTGCAACCATGATTAATCAGAAAGAGGCACCCTAACATTAAAGTGTACTATGCCAAAAGGGAGTACGGCTGAAGAATAAAAGAAAAGGAAAAAAAAAAAACCCCAACAACCTAAAATAAGAAGGCAAGTCTGAGGCTGTAGCTTTACAACGTGTCTGGAATGCAGGATGGCAGTCTTGGGACAGTTGCTGCCTAGAGCCACAATTTATAATAAGCTGTGCCAAGAACAGTGGAGTTGCTTCTGCTATAAACTTCAGGCTGCCTCTGTTTAACCCTTAACTGAGGTGATGTGGCTCTGAAAGCATCAGTGAATACCTGGTTCTGGGGTGGTTAATGGGAAGTGGTCAGCCCATCTCAGCCAGCTTTTTATAGTCATTCACTCAGAGCAAATGCTGTAGTGTTCAGAACAGGCCAGGGAAAACGCTCTGGGAGTTTTATCTAACTTGGATTTGAGCTCCTGTGCTGGAAACAGTCCATGGGAGCAACACCTCTGGCCTGTTCTTCAGCAGGCAGTCGGGTGGTGATTGGCAGCAGCAGCGAGAGCGCAGCACCCGCCGCCTCCTGTTAACTGCACTGTGGGATGAGTGTTTCCCCTTGCTGATTTCAGGTTTGCTTAGTGCCAAGTTAAGCTGCATAAAAAACTAAAAATTACTGAGTTTTTGTGCTTGGTAACTGGGTTTTCTACACCTCTGGGAAGGAACTGAGAACCTTTGTGAAACATTTGTGCCCTCAACTGTCTACGCATTGAAGAATGTCTCTGTGCTGTCAGTTTAGGTGTTCAAAACTTGAGGGTTCTTTCCTCACTTCATCCCATCTTCAGAGGCATATTCTAAATAACTGGGAGCTTGTGCTGGCATTCACAGAAGATTCCACAGCACTGTAGAAAGCTCTAGTCTCTGGAGGACAATTATAACCAAGGATTTTTGTGTATTAATTCCAGTGTCTCGTACGAAAAAAGCTCCATGATTTCAACTAGTTTTGTCCCAGTTTGGCTGCAATCATGAAATCCAGTTGGGTATTTGTATGAGAGTGCTCCAATTCTGATTCACTGGGCTCGATTGAAAAATTACTGCTTCCACAAATGCATAAGCAGATTAATCCATGCTCTGTCTGTGCTGTTAATCCATGGTTTTTCCAGTGGTTTCTGGTAAACTTCTACATGGGCTGCCTGCCCACTTGGGCAACCTTGTCCAGAGGTCAGTTTGGCTTTGTGTTAATCTCTCTCCCTTTTCTGTTAAGCACCAGGATATTTTTGTGCCCTTACAGGTGTAAAAGGTCAAAATTTGATTTGTGCAACTTCATTTGGTTATTTTTTTCCTTTCTCTTGCACAGTACTTTGAGTTCACATCCTTCCAGATCAGGTTTAGCTCATTGCTTGTCTTGTGTTAGAATTAAAAATGCAGAAATGCACTTTTGGGGCACAGCTGTTTTTCTTGGGCTCTGCCTTGTCAGAGGCTTTCCTGAGGCATTTGAGAGTGCTCAAGTCTTTTGTCTTTGAGTGGAGTGATGTGAAGGCATTTAGGGCATAAAGCACCTCGAGAATATTGCTGCTGTGTGGGAGGGAAGCACAGGCACCTGCAGTGTGGTGGTGTGGACAGGACATCCAGACCAAAATCAGAGTGGTTAAAGAAGTTAAGTGACTGTGGCTTGCCCCAGCTGTTGTCCCAGCTTGTGGCAACTGGAAGGGATTCAGTTGCCTTCATGGCTGAACAGGATTACAGACAATTGGGCTGTGTATTTAAGAGACAGTAAGCAACTGATTATTGTGGGGTGGCCAGAAGTGGCCATGGGTGGGATGTGGTGAGCTGACACTTGTGGTGTGGGCTAGAAATTGGATTTGTTTTTCCATAGAGCAAGCAAATGGAAATCCATCAGTCCATAAAGAAAGCATCATCTCTTCTTGCCATTGCTGTTCCCCAAAATGGAACTTGAATTTTGCTGCAGTTGTTCAATGCATATTAGTGCATCAAACTGCAGTTATGCCTCAAATACCCATTGGAAATTTGAGAGAGGGTTTCCAGTGCTGAGTTCAGAGAGCTACAAGCATCTTTCAGGACCATTTCAGTCATTTAACACTGGGATTGCATTTATGCAATCAATTTAGTGACGTTCAGTAGCTGAAAGACAGGGATACAAATGACAGCTAACAGACCTGAAGCTCTTGGATGCCACAGAAACTTAAATAGAGTTTTGTATTTTCATTAATCTCTCCAGGACAGAAACACTATTTCAGTTTAATACCATGGTCACTTCCAAAAGCTTGATTTTTCAGGAGTCTTAACAGCCTTGGCTTTTAGCCAATTCTATGATTATCTGTGGGAAGTGTAACCCGTGAGGCAGGATGAACCAAATCTGCCAAGTGCATGTGGAAAAAGAAAAATACTCTGGTGTTTCTGAATTAGCTTGACTTACAGAATGAAATCAGAATATCTGTCTGCATTTTAGGGGAGGAAGGTACATGTTCAAAACCACCATCATAAACTAATGCTAATCTGGCTTAGACTGAACCATTTCTGTCAAATTCCATTTGCTCAGTTAACTGACTCCATAAAATCTGATGAATTTGAAAATTTGACCAGAATAAATAAGAGTTCATGCTGCAATGGCTTACCTTGCCCTATAAGTTCTAGGATTTCTTTAACTGATGACTATTTAGTCTACATGTGCAGTGTATTCCAAGAACAAATTCTTATTTGTGTGATACTAACCCATGCTGAGCAACTGGGCAAACAATATTTCTGCACAGAACCAAGCCTGCCTCTCAGCAATGAACAAAACTGGGAACTGGCATGTTGTAACTTCTCTGATGCAGGAATCTAATGTTGAGCAGGGAGATGAGAGTTGATTGTACCATCAGATAATGAGCTTTTCTCTTCACAAACCCCTAATTCCATAACCTGGCCTAAGAAGACAGGGGGTGGGAGAGCAGGGAATAACATTCCAGTGGCGTTGCTCCTCGCTGTGGTGTGTGCTGAAGTGATGGTTAATGCAAATGAAAAACACTGGTCAGAGAATCTGGGTCAGAACAGATGAGTTTGGTTTTTCTCTAATAAATGGATCTCTAGACTTTTTTTTTTCCCCCCTGAAAGCTGTTTCTTCTATTTCTTCCTTGCTTTTTCCTTTGTGCCCTGCCTACAAAATTCCCCAGCACTCTAGTTACGTGTTTGAAGTCATTTGAGAGCTAAGTAACATGAACAAAGCAGTAAACCAGTCTAGAAAAAAGAAGCCACATAGCCAGGGGCAGATGACCTTACAGGATTTTAACGATGCAGGGGTTAATATTTTTCCCTGATTTACTCTAATAGAAGAAATCCAAGCAGACATGAGGCTGTTTAAATATCACAGGAGTATAGAAGTCCTGTCGTGAAGAGGTTATCAAAGAAGAGAAAGGTGGCAGAATAGAGTCAAACTTAACACATTCAAGTGCAGGGTCAGATATCTTGAAGTCTCAGCATTTGAGTTTTATTTGGCTTGTTGGTTTGTTGTGATTTGGCTGGGTTTTTAACATGTACACTGTAGGATATTTCTGTATCTGTAAACTTCCAGAACTGCAGTATCTTTAAGGCTAAATGTAAATTTTCAATTATTCACTAATTATCAACCTCTGCTCCTTGCCCTAGACTTTTCAAAAGGAAATGAAGAGCTTGTTTAAAAAGGAACATGCTGTAATTGAGACTGACAATTATTTCAGAGGCACTTTGAAAAACCTGAGTTATGTTTAAGCTGCTTAACCTCTGTTCTGGGGCAGAGCAAGCGGGTGGGTGGCTTAAGGAGATTTCTGAGGCAAATGGTGTGCTCTTGCTACAGGTTTTTTCCAGCCAGTGGAGGAATACTAACAGGGAGAGAAAGAAATATAAAGAAGAATATCATAAAACTCAGGCTTACTTATGCTGGGATCAGGGTTCAGAGGATAGTTTTGTTCACTGTTCCATATTCTTAGAGAGAAGCAGGGGGCAGAAAGGTGGATAAATGTGCTGAGAAGTGGGGAAGATGTGGAGAAAGGGAAGGATGGGTAAAGAGGTAGAGCTGGTGTGTGATGGCTGTGTCCTCAGAAGTGATCCACCTGAGCAACCATGACTCCATTAGCCTCCTGGTTTCCAGCAGAGAGCCTGTTTGTGAAAAGCCTGAGTGAGGGTCCTTCTGTAAGAGATTTGAAATAGTTACTCACTGAACCAAAATGGGAGCCTTCTGCTACCCAACCCCTAGCCTCAGATACTGACCTGAGAGAGATGATGGTAACTGGATTGCCTTAGTATGACAAAATACCACAGCAGTAAAACAACTGGTTTGTTGTGTTTTCTTTTTTCCTTTTTAGGATCTTAACATACACCTTGAAGATAAAGTCTATCTTGCAGGAAACATTTTTACCTTAGCAGACATTTTGATGTACTATGGATTACATCATGTCATGGTAAGTGTTATTTGCATTATTTTTATACATATAACTCTCATGATTGCTTTTATCTAAAGGGCCATTTATTGGTTTAGACTTTGACCTGCTGAATTGATTGGTGACAATTGCAGAACAACAATGGTGAGATTTCTTACAAGATTGTCAAGTCAAGCTTGGTTTTAAGCTCTTTTACTTGCATATTTAGCTGTGGATCTGTCAACAGTGTATTCTCTGTATTGTCCAGAGCTCTCCTAGTTTGCTGTGTTGTGTAACAAGGTCAGTTCCTATTCCTGTGCCATGAGGACTCTCATCTGCTCGGGTCTGAAACACAACCAGTTCCAGCCCTACGTGGGGAAAGGGATAAATGGAACTGAGGGGATGTGTCAGAACTGAAAGTACTGACCCTGTTGGTACAGGAGCAACACTGCTGATGCTGTTAGAGGCACAGAAATGCAGCTCACAGAAATTAAGTTCAAAGTGTAGAAAATTGGGAGGGGATAATT
Source organism: Chloroceryle aenea (assembly GCA_013399075.1). Taxonomy (NCBI): domain Eukaryota; kingdom Metazoa; phylum Chordata; class Aves; order Coraciiformes; family Cerylidae; genus Chloroceryle; species Chloroceryle aenea. The sequence continues at coordinate 375,070 of VWZY01008971.1, forward strand.
GGAAAAAAACCTCTGACAAATGCACGTGCCTGAGATTGGGGCAATTCAGCCACCCTGGTGACTGGTTACACTGTCCAGCTGAAAGCAGGGCTCTGGGAGAAGAGTGAGGGCACTACCCTTCAAAAGGGAGCCCAAGGCAGGGGCAGGGTAATGAAACACTCCCAGAAAGGAGAGAACTTGTATTTGGGTACCTTGGCTGAGTAACAGCTCAAATGAGAGAGTGCCAAGCAGAGGAGAGGGAAGGGAAGTTTCCTTTTGGAAGGTTTTTTTGAAAACATGTTAGAGTAAGTTGCTTGGAATGAATTCTGCTTTGTAAAATACCTTTAGTAGGATAGGTGTGCTGCCCAGAGTGTCAGAAGGGGTTGCCTCTTACATGGGACATTGAAGAAAACCACGTAAATACTTTGTAAAAATGTGGCTGTGCTGTAAGAGCACGAGCTCAAATGAGCCACTTAAAATAAAAAAAACAACTTAAGGGAAAATCAAGCACACTTTAAATTTAGAGTTTGCTCTAGAGTAGACCACCTAATCAAGAAGAAAAGATCTGAGTTATTGCTTTGGGAAATAGAACAGATGGTAAAAACAAATGACTTGGTGCTCCTGGGTGCCGGCAACGATCCAGATACTACTTGGGACAAGCTGATAGTACAGCATCTGCTTCTGAAATGTCTGATTGCGTGGCAGATAATTTTCTGAATCAGAAGGGTATCAAGGGCAAATAATGGGGTGGCATAATAATCAAGGAGCTACCCGTTAGGAGTTGCATGTGGTTTCAGAATTGATTGGGATTAGCACTTAACTATAGAGGTAAGAGCTTGAGCTGTAGAATCCTGTGATTATTTTTTATTATTTTTCCTGTAATGAGGAGAGAGTATGTCCAGAGCTGCTCCTCTGCCCTAGGCTTTATGTGGGAAGGAAGCTGCTGTGGTATTTCAGTGTCACATGCTCCAAGGAAGCTTTTCATATCCACCACTATTTCAGCTAAGTCCATGCAAAACATCAGTAACTGTTTCATACAATCCTTCAGGAGAGGAGGTAGAAAGGGGAGGCAGGGGGTGGGGGCAGACCCACAGTTCTTGCTGGCCATCAAACTGTCTAGGATATTGATCTGAACATGTTACTGCTGCTGCTCTTCAGGATTAATCTCCCTGCTTTTGGTAAACTCAGCGACTCCATGGTGACACAGACGTTGGTAACAGAGCACTGCAGACATTAGTGACACACCATCAGTGTCCTGAAGGAGCCAAGCACCATCAACTTCCCAAACCTTCTGATGCAGCATTTCATTGGGAAGGTTTTTAACACCATCCAGTCCCATCACTCACTTCTTCACCTGTGGTTTCATCTTCTCTAGTGTTTCTGAATAGAGGTCACAGATGCTCATATTCCTTCCCTTCTCCTGCCTTCATTTGGCTCTTCTCATTATCCAGGGGGGGTTCCAAATACAAAAAATAGAATAATAAAACACCAACTAAATTGTACCCATTGTTCTGCATCATAATAGAGGCTCCAAACACCCAATAGTGATACTAACACTACTGATACTAATTGTCTAAATGAGCTGCTTCAATCTGATTTGTATTGTCATATGGAATTCCACATCCCTGTGTATAAGGTTTGTTGACCTTAAACACTTCCATTAAATATGTATGTGAATATATATGCTGAACAATGAAGCTCTAGGAGGTTAAAGCATAGATTGCAGAGAAAACATGAGTTTGGAAGCATTGCTTGAAGACTGCTCAGGCTATCAGTGAGCATTAAATTCCCCCTGTGGTAATGAACTTGTTTTCTTATCATTTTTTTATTTAAAATAAGCTTTCCCTCTGGTTTTTATTCTAAAGTATTCAAGCAGCACAAGTCTGGTTCTGTTTGGGAAACAATCAATATGAAGACTGATCTGGTTTATTTTTTTACTTGAGAGTCTTCATCAGAACCAGAGCAGTCTCAAATCTGCACGTCTGGCTTGAAAATCTTTGGTAAGGTCAAGAAAACCTTTATGGGTGAAATTTCCATCTGCAAATGGAAGCAGTCTCAGCCAAAATGTTGGGGTGAAACCAAGTACAACCCAAACTTTGGTTGCTCTCAGGTCAGAGCTACTAATTGTGAACAATAATGAGACTGCAGCAGTGGTTTGTTTTCTAGTCAATGTTTTCCATAATGAACATTTCCTGTAACGAGCAGCTTGCCATCAATTTTTGTTAATATTCACTGATGTGCTGCTTATCTCCCTGGCAGGATGATGGGCTTTTCTTAGGAGGAATGATGCTAGAAGTGGCACTTAAACTGAATCCCAGAAAAACCCAGTTTTACTTCAAAGAAGAGGTTTAATTTTAAGCATGTATCTTCAACAGCAGAAAGTCAAAACTCCAGGAAAGTAGATGTCCTTTATGAAATGCACAATTCAGTTGGTTTTTTCCTCTCTCCCTCACATCTAAAGGCTCAGTTTAAGAAGTGAGATAGTATCTTATTTTTTCTTGGTGCTGAAGAACTTCAGATGTAGGCAGGTATTTTTAGGCTTCCCGTGCACACGCGGGGTGTGGGAATGGGAATTGGTGCCCAGGTCCCTCCTGCTACTGAAAGCAAATATAATTAAACCTTGTGTATTTATAGCTCTTCTAGAAACTCCTCGAGTTGCATTGTAGGATGACCACCTTGGTTACCCTCTGTGAGCTTTCTGGTGGAAGAATAAGACACTTTTTTTTTTTAAGGACATAAAAAAAGCCTGTCAAATTGACTGTCTGCTTCTTTGCTATTAAAATAATTGCTTTAATAGCAAATAATTATTTTAACAGCAGAACAGCAGCCTTTCTTAACTTGGGGGAATTATCTAATTTAATGAGGAAGAACAGAAAATACCCATCTAACAAAATGTTGTAAAAAAAAAAAAGCCATGGAAGTGATCTCTAAACAATTAACCTAAGAGTGATGTTCTGAGGAAAAAGTAGAGCATGCCACAAAGTGCTTTTTAATATATTTCACTGATAGGGTACATTATGTAAATAAGTAAAAATATCTTGCTTGTTGTGCCTAGAGTACAAGAAGGGATTTTGTTATTAGAGTAGCTCTCTGGTTTGCCCTTCAGATGTTTTTTCACTGTGCTAATGGAATGGAGGAAGAACTACTTCTCCAGACTTGATTTTTGGTTCACATCAGAGAAATGTGAAGATTGAGAAATCTCAATATAGAATTATGAGGAGGAACTAGCTGCATTTCCTGCAAAAAAATAAATCTGGAGTTCAGTTTAGCATCTTCATCACCAATTAAAGAATTGAAGTTATAATTCCAATGCCCTTTTTTCAGGCATATGATTCTTGGAGAACTTAGCAACAGTATTTTTAGTCTGCTCATACTTAAATACTTCACTTAGTGATGTTTTGATGGCTTTAGAATACACATGTTGCTCTTTTCATACTCTGTGTTGCTTTCTAAATGGCTCTACAGCTTCATATCAAGCCCCAGCTTCCAGCTGCTATTGACTGCAGTGAACTGGAGGTGATTAAAAGCATCTTCCCTTCGATGGTACTGCATGGGGCTGGGGGTTTCTCCTCCTGAATGTGCTGTGCTTGCAGAAGCTTGGGCAGTTTGTGAAGTTCCCAGTGTTAGACTTCAATAGTTTCCACTTTTTGTTTGTAAGGCCTTTAAAAATTCTGGAGAATGTCCCCTTACTGCTGTGACTCTCTTTCACTTGCCTAACACTGGTGGTCTCTGAGCTTTCCAGCTCAACAAAAGCCACACAGCTTTTTTTTACTTCAGTTGCTCTCTTCAGCTGTAGGAATAGTTTCTACACTTCCAGGCCAGCAGTGAGAGGAGCAGATTTTTCTCCTACTGCCTGAACTGGGGCTCCTAACAGTTTGGAACTGCAGCAGTTGCTGTAAATACCTGTGCAGTGCTGTGCTTGGGTTCTGGCAGGTGAGTCCTGGAGGGAGAACAGCTGCTTGGCTGTCTTGGGTGTTTTCTGCAGTTCCTCTTAACCTCCTGTGGATAGAATTTTAATGCTCTATGGTATTGCCTTTAGAATTCCTTCCTGCGACTCTCTGAAATTCTTTTATCTTGGATTTTTTTCCAGTGGTTCATATCCTATGATATATATTTTCTTTTTGCCTCTGCATGTTTAAAGCTTTCCAGTTCTAAGCTGAGGGCTGGGCTGTGTGAGAGAAGTGAGGAGAAGCAGCAAATATTATGGGCAGCTCTTGAAGTAGCAAGAACTGGTGTGTCACCTGGTGAAATTTAACATGAGACTTAGTTCTGAGCACCAGCTTTTCTCTCATACAGCTCCTCCTGCCATTTAAATTATTAGAACACCTTTGTTTCCAGCCATCCTGTGCCCAAGATCAAATTTGCAGTGAACCTGCATGAAGTGTTGTGCTTGTAGAATAAGGTGTAAGGAAGATCCAGTCTGTTTAGCTTTTGGAGAGGGGATTAAGCCTCCTCTACAGCTGTCCCTTTGTCAGTGACTGGTGGGTGCTGTCAAGATGACTGAGCTGAGCTTGCTGACCTTAGGGATCTGAAAATGGGGTGAGTACTGCCCTGGGTGGTTAAAGTACGGGTGAGATGAGGTAGAGGACTTGATGTGAAGAGCAAGTGGTGTGCTGGGTGCAGTTGTTCTAGTCTGTTCTGAAGACTGCCCATTTGTCATTCAGTTGGAGTAGGTTAACGTGAGAAAACATTATCATCTGAACTAGTGAATCATGTGAGTAGAGGGGTTAAATAATGTGAGTAGAGGGGTTAAATAATGTGAGTAGAGGGGTTAAATAATGTGAGTAGAGGGGTTAAATAATGTGAGTAGGGGAGTTAAATTTCAGCAATCGAACACCCTTCACCCCACCCCATCATACAAATGTCTGTTCCACCCTCCAGCTCTGTTCATTTGAGTGAACCAAAAGCCTCTTTGGGGCTGTGAATTTTAATATAGGAGATTAAGACAGAACACTGCTGGACCGCACCAGCTCTCTTCAGGGAGCTGAAATCACCTGTAAACCTCTCCACTTGATTTCCCCTTTCCACGCGTTGCGACCGTGGGGACACAGTGGCCTTTACTGGAGCCTTGCATTTCCCCCTGTGCAGGTGGAGCTCACAGTGCAAGAAAAGGAGAAACACCTCAACGTGTCTCGTTGGTTCAGCCACATCCAGCACTACCCGGGTGTCCGACAGCATCTCCCGCACGTCGTCTTCATCAAGAACAGGTTATACACTAATGCTCATTAAGGGGCATTTCCAGGTGAAAGGATGTTTGGGAGTGTAGGAATTCCTGTCCCCAAACCACTAACTTGCACATCCTGGTTTGTAACCTTCTGTATGTGAACCCAACCTGTCGATGCCTCCGCTAGGATTGCGGCGAGTTGCTGTTCGCTCCCGGAATGGACCTGCCTAAAGAATTGTATGGTGGATCTGATTAAATGCAGCAATGGTGGAAAGATGGAAATTGAGTTTGAATTCACTAGGTTTTTCAAAAATGAAACACCCAAGTGTAACTGCATGGTCTGTAGAGGAAATCTCCTTTTCCTTCAACAATTCACTCCTTTATTTATGGGATTTTTACCGATGTCCTCCTTCCTTTTCAGTTTCTTTTCCATGGATGTTTACACTAGTTTTGTAAGAGTCAAGAGCTATATTGTGTGCCAAGGATGTGAAAAAGGGAACATGCGAATGTTACAAAGTATTTATGTGACTGAATAAATTATTTTAAAATGGTAGCTTGAATTGGGCTGTGAAACTTTTTTAGTTTTTCTTCTGTCAAAATAGATTTAAAAAATAATTCATTTGCTGCTTCATTTTGTGGTGTCTGGACTATGTAGATTCTAGAAGCATTTTCTTTCAAGGGGGATAATAAAGTTAATTCCTTCACAGGGTATTTATACACAAGTGCAAATATCTTAAATTGGGGTTTTAAAACTCACAACCATCTTCTTCAGTCAGACCATTGGACATCAGGTCCCTTTGCTGCAGAAGGTGGTTCCTCCATTTTTGTTCCTAATGTAGTGCTCTAAGGAACTTCATCCTCAGCTTTTACCCTCTCTCCTGAGGGTTCCTCTTCTTCCTTGCTCTTCCAGTGCAGGCCCTGTGTGTTTACCAAGGAAGGTCTCACTGAAATCTTGAGATCTCTTCAAGAATTGTGGAGTGAGTTTTACTGCAGACATCTGCCAGAAGCTTCCTGCTCCAGACTCTCGTATTTGTCTGAGGGCTTCAGGTTATTTCTGTCAGTATTTGCACTCTTCATTTATTCAGACATTCATTTACAGGTTGTCTGGTTTCATACGTGCTCTTACAAATGAGAAATGCTTAGAAAGCTTAAACCTCTCTGCAAACCTTGATTGGGGAAATAGCAGCTAAGAGCACTGAGATGGAACCAGAGCTGCAGCTCTGGCTGAGAACAATCCTGCCATCTTTTCCGAGGGCTTTTGTAGGGATGATGCTACACAGTATCTTATTAATATTTTTTAATCCCAAACTGCTGTTTTGATGTGTTGGGACTTCTCAAGGTGGCTGCATGCTACTGCTGCAGTATCCCCCAGCCTCTTGTGCCAGTTTCATTCTCTCTGGTGTGGAGCAGAAGTCTTATTTGCTGCTGAAATGTTTGGGGGTTTATTGAATAAATAATGAAATGTTCAGCTAACACAGATGAAATGTTTAGAAGTGGATTGGTAAAATGGAATGAGTATCTAAAAGGCATTTGGTCATTAGGAGCTGTTAACTTGAGCATTGCAGTTTTCTCTCCATGCAGAAGTTTGAGGAGGTAGAGGATGAGACTTTGCTTTTAGAGTTAGGACTGGGAAAAGCAGATGCTGTTTGTGTCTTCCCCTCTCCCCCTTTCAGTCTAATGCCTTTTGCTCATCAAGGGCAACTCAATCTGTAAAAAATCTTTGGAAAAATCGTAAAGCCATAGTTTGGTCTGTCTGAGATGGTAGGAGATACATCTTTTGTGGTTATACTCCCTGCTATTTACAGATGGGGTGTAGGGGACGTGAGCTCTCATGGTGCCACTGATGGTCCACATGAAGAGTGCACAGAGGGAAATGTTCTGCAGTTGTTACAGCTACTGCTGCTCATCTTTCTGTTTGGGGAAGATTTCATCAGGCTTTCCCTGAGCAGCAGTAAAAGAGACTTCCCTCCCTTGCAACCCCCTTCTTTCCTAACATTTCAGTTGCTGGAGGGCACAGTAACTACTGTGGTGTTGTTTTACTTCCGTTGCTTCGCAGTTACACGGTGGTGATGACCACAGTGATGTGTGGATTTTATTTTCACAGCATTTCATGAGCAGTGACACTTCCATTTGTTAACGGATCTCATCATTGCAGTGTTATTATTTTGCATAATTGTTCTATCTAATTTATTCAAGGGGCCTGGCATGTTATAGTCTTTTAAGTATGTGCCTCTAGGACTTGAGGTTGTTGCCATATGGTGAGATAGGGCTGCATGACAACCTTTCAGCAACTGCAGAATTCAGCAGTGAAATAAATACGAGCAGTGGAAGCATTCAGTGAAATCTTACACTTACTGCTCTGCCTTGGCTTTTCCCCCTGGATGCCGAGGTGCTCACGGCTAAGCCAGGCTGAAAGGGGTGCTCAGGTATCATGTCAGGTATGTTAGAAACGTGCTGATGACTTTCAGTCACCTTTTGTCCGTGTAACTTCCTTTCCAAGTGAGTTCAGCTTGACTTCAGGAGTCTGCAGGGCAGTTCTTGCACTGAGAGTTAGGAGCTGGGCAGCCAGGGATTTCTGTAAAAATCCAGGTTTAATGGGGGCTTAGAGAAGAGTAGGAATGATAAATTTGAGGAGATCTGTGTTACACTGAAAAAAAATCATAGAATCACAGAGTGGTTCTGGTTGGAAGAGCCCTTTGAGCTCATCAGGTCCAACCCTTCCCCCAGTACTGCCAGGGCACCTCTGACCCCTGGCCCTCAGCACCACAGCTCCACAGGGG
>VWZY01008973.1:0-13222 GCA_013399075.1 Chloroceryle aenea
AATATATATATATTGTTAAATCTCCAACTGGTCTTTTATAACTAGCTAATTTTGCAGAGGTGCTGTGAGTTAACCTGCAGCTAAGCATCACACTGTTGCCCACTCACATTCTCCCACGCTGCAGCAGTTTGGAGAGAACAGGAAGAGCAAAAGCAGGAAAACTCATGGGTTCTGATAACGATAGTTTAATAAGTAAACAAAAGAGGAAAAAGACAGAATAAAAATAATAAAAAAAAAAAAAGAGATGGAAAAAGAGAAAGGTCTCCATGCTATGCAAACGTTGTTCAACAGTAGTTAAAATGTTATTCATCAACACTGTTTTCATCACTGGTGAAGAGAAAATTAACTCCATCCCAGCCAGACCCAGCACAAGAGTACATCCAAACAAGTAAACCCTCATCCTACCTTAAACTATAGAACAGTTAGAAATTTTGTTGCATGGGGATGCACAGATAATCACCAAATGCACTTATTCAGTAAGATTTCAGGTGCACTGGTCAAGAATTTCAGCAAGTGTTGGAAAAATATGGAACTTGCTGTATGTGTGTTTGTTCTAGGTCTAGGCCCTGATGGTCTCCCAGGACAAGCTGGGACCATGACAGTGCAAGGCAGAGTACAGTCTCTATACAACAAGGTGGCAAAAAAATGATTCAGCCCTATCTCACTGGAGTATTCTAGAGAATTCTTCAAATCAGTTTAGGGCTGCTTTAAACCACACGAGTAACACAAAGTGGATTTAATGCAGCTACTAATAATGTCTGAAATCTCCAAAGAATTTCAACTTTTCTGCATTTTGGAAAAGAAAAAACACTTTAGGCTCCGAGAACTTATTTTAGCAGTACTTGTAAATGTCTGTAGTCATACTATGAGAAAATTTAGATGTTTTAGCCAAGACACCACAAGTAAACATAATGGTATTACAACCAACAGTTCAATGAGTAGAGCACACCCATTTCAATTTTATAAGCCTGTACATTTCAAGTGTTTCTAAATCAGTTCAGCAGTTGACAGGAAGCAATATTCTAGTTTTAGTACCAATTTAGTGTTTATGCAGGTTGTATTTACAGGGTACCACAGTCATTGAATTCTATACAAACTGAAGTTCATGTACTGAAGCAAATGACTAGGAGAACCCTAGGGTATGTCTTGAGAATGTATAGCTAGGTTCTCCAGATAGATAAAGACAGAGCTGTGTGTATGGCTGAGGCTACAATATCTTGGAAAGAATACTGAGGCTTAATTTGCTTATCATTAAAATACTGGGATCCAAAAGTAATATCAATTGTTTGGCATCAAACAATAGGTCCATACAGAGTTATGCCAGTTGTGATATTCATCATTTCAGTGTCTTTCTTACTCCTGAATCAAAACAGACCGAACTTAGTAGATATTTTCCTATATTGAATAGAAAATGATAAGGCAGTAATCACATAATTAAGTTATTACATTTTGCTTCTCATCTATGTCATATATATATATTCTTCTCATATGTATTGCCAGCTGCAAGGTTTATCTGAAACACAGAGACAAAGACAAGAAAACTTTGGAGCTCCTTGTCATTCTGTAAAGGAGTTAGCTCTCTGCATTGAGTGTGTCTGATTTACATTGACTAAATAAAATACCACAGTTAGGTGTTGTAAACACTCTCATTTGATCAGTTCAGACCAGGATTAACAAGACTAGAATAAAGTAGCTAGTGGGATGTCTGTAAGAGGCTGTATCTTAACTACTGCTGGTCGTGAGATATGATCCCCAGAAATCCGAGCATGTTCCTGTCAGAGAAGGATTCTGTGTTGACACACTGAGATGAAGTACCTAAATGTTTCTTCTTGAAAACTGGACAATAGTTATTGGAGGAAACAGCCTGGCTATTAGAGTGCTCACTCACAGCACAGGAGAGTTCAGTTTACAGCAGTTGTCAACAGACAAAATTACATGTCTCATCTGTCAGAGAAGTACCTTAATCAACTGGCTGTTGGCTGTTCTGGGATACTTTTCTTGGTGAAGCTATACCAAGCTATAACGAAAAAGAATTAAAAGCATTCATGGGCACACGTTTCTCCTATTTAAAAATTAGCAAGGAACAAATAGTATCTATGCATGTCACAATTCTCCTCATAACATCAGCATCATACTTGATCTAGCATCATATCAATAATCTGAATAGTGCCTTAAAGGCTGTGTGGATTCCCTGTTTGCATGTCTTTCATTGTGAACAGCCTTTCACATGAGTGTTTTAGAAATTATTCCGTATGCATGCTTTAGTATTCCTTTGCTTTTGCTTGTATCAACAGGACCAAATCCAACTCCCAGGCTTTGAGATGTGTAGATTAACTCATTTCACCAGTGCCCTTTTCTAGAGTGTGAATGAATAGTTTTGCCTACTCATGCCAGTCAAAACTGAGACACAGTCTATTCAGCTGGTAGTGACAACCCTCAGACAGCAGGCCTGCACCTGCTCTGATTCTTAACTTAAAGGATGGCTCTGTTTTAGTGCGTTTTTTTTCATAGTGTTGCCTTAGAGACCTGTAGCTTCAATGAAGTCATTGTTTCCATCATTAGCTGCTTGAATAATTCATTACTTACCAGAAAACATTCCTTTTTGCTTTCTCTTTATTCCATTGTTTGTACATTTCAAAATAAATAAATCAATGAGTAATACACTGACTGTTTTGAAAAAGGCTTTGCTTTACCAAAAAAAAAATGGTTTCACACAAGTAAGGGACTAAGAGAAAAAAAAATTGTCCTTTTGGTGTTGTACACATAGTATGTGTTTCAGAGTAACTGTTTTGACTAAAATAAATGTAGTGGCCAATAACAATGAGCTGACTATTTAATGTACAATTATAATCAGAACTAGTAATTAATTTGTGAATAATAATGTTATAATTTCCTTATAAAATTAATACAGAAATCTTCTAAGATTGAGAAGCTGAATTTACAGATTAATATCAGGACTAGAATTGTCACAAACATAAACTGTGTTCGTAACTTTCACTAGGATGCAATAAGGAGGTAATAGAGGGCATGAATTCAGTTCAGCTTTCTGTAAGTTATGAGTCATACACTGTGGGGATTGCTCAGTACCTAACCAAATATGTATGGTGTCTTTCCTAAATCTGTTCTTAAATTATGCCAAAATTTCCAGATACTAGACTGAAGTGACCTTTACTGCTTGATGTATTTTGATTCCTTTTCGTTCTAAGCATGTTTTGGTAATAGATTTAAATGATAGGAATTCAAATACTTTAGTAATGCGTCTGAAATTATGGATAATAGGACAACTAGCAAGATTAAGTTGCTGTTAAGGCACAAGACAAGATAATAAATCTTACTTTATACAGTAGTAAAATACACTGACAGTCTTTAGTTATTTTCAATATAAGCTCTGGAGCTTAATCACTTTGTGAAGCTTTCTAAATCATGCCAGAAGCTTGTTAGCAACAGTTCATAGGCTAAAAAGATACAAAAGCTTCTTTTAAATGTCACTCCTGAATAGGAAAAATGTGAAGCAGTGATAAAAATTAAAGTATGGTTTCTCTGATTAAAGACAACGATGAATATGTAGTACAGTAGTATAATACATGCAACACAGTAGTAAAGAAAGAGAAATGCAGAGTGAATAATGATGTGTGAATAAAAATAAGTTGAATCAATATGGCAAATTTCTAGTTAGTATGGCTGTATACGAGGAGAAGACCCAAAGTGCATAAAGGCTGCCTGTAAAGCTGCAAGAGGTTAATCTGTTGCTCTGAGGCTAAAAGTACTGAGGCTAAAATACAGGAACCATAGAATAAGATTCTGATTCTTACTGAAATCAGTAGGACTCTTACAATTTATTTCAGAAGGCCCAGAATTTCATACAACGCACTTGCCAGTACATATGTGTATAAATAAATGTAAATATATTCACACAGGAAAACATGTAAGAAGCTTTATGCGAGGTAATAAAGAAGAAGTATTAATACTAATGCAGTAGCAGTCCTTGGGCAATGAAAACTAAGATTAACTATGAGAATGAGCTGAGAGAATTGGGGTCCAGCACTTTTTTTAAAAAATCCATTTTAATGGAGTTCTCATATTACTAATGCAAGTAAAAGTGCCAAACAGAGTTTTTAGTACAGTTTCTGCATAAATTATGCTTGTTTGATATTCACAAAAGTCTTTCTCCATACATAAGCAGGAATGTCTCCTTTATAGGTCCCTGGAGCATAAAACTACTGAAAGTGGGGGCAAAGTGAGAAAAAAATAGTGAAAAATACTTTCAATGGGAGATTTGATTTTAAGGCACTGGAAACTTCTGTACCATTAATTGCACATAATGTGATTTTTTTTCCTTTTACAGTTCACAAATGTTTTGAAAGGACATCAACCTGTACAGACTTTCCTGTGTTTTCAAGTTACATTTTCAAAGTGACCGAAGTAATTCAGACTTAAGGGGATGGATTATCTAATATACTTTACCCACTTGGCACTATCCAACATATTGTAGTAGACTATAATTTCATTTGGAGTTTGGAAAAACTGCATTATTCATACATGATAGAGGAAATAACAGGTGTATTAAGATAAATTTGAAAAACCTCCCATAGCACTATTGATGAGGAAAAAAATCAAAAAGGAGGGAAAGGACTTTCATAAATACATGTAGAAGGTCAGGGAAGTATGTGTGCATTTTAATAGACATATATGTGTACAAGTACGCAGTCCTTTTCAAAACATGATTCTTAGCCCAGAATGTTATGAATTTTATTTTGCAAGTCTGTCCATGCTTTGTGTAATGAACTGTCACAGCTGGGCCCCTGAGATATATTGCAATTAAAAGTAAAGATTAGTCAGAATAATAACAAACATCCTAACACAGTGATTCTAGAAATGTTGTAAAATTTGTGGTTCAAGTTAAAATTATGGTAACCATTATTCAGATGAGCTTCAAATCCTAAGATCATCATTACTGACAATCTCTTTCTTCTAGTGCTCTTACAAAGCTACTGTATTGAGACACACTAGCCCTGCTGCTGGATGGTCCTGTGCTGGCACAATGTATTTTCAATTTTAATGTGCTATTCCTACTTTTCTCACAGTACTTGTCAAATCATGGAAGTACTGCATTAAAAATAAAATGCTGTGTATGAAATAGGAGAGACACAAGGTCCTAGAAAGGGTGAAGAAAGAATTAGTAAAGTTTTGCCTGTCTACTGGACATTAAGAGACTCAAACCCTTCCTCCTTTATGCGACTTACTTGGTAAAGTGGGCAGTTTCCTATGCCTTTCATGAGCATCTATCTCTGTACCTGTTTTCCTTTAGCATGTCTACACAAACTCAAATTATTTTGCATGGTGACTGTCTGATATGGTCTTTGGACCATGCCCAGGCAATTTGATAGAATCATAGAATCATTTAGATTCAAAAAGACCTTGAAGACTAGTGTTCAAACAATAAACTAACTCTACCAAGTTCACTGATAAACCATGTCCCTGAGCACCATATGTACACAACTTTTAAACACATACAGGGATGGTGATTCAAGCACTTGCTCCAGTGCTTGGTAACGCTTTCAGTGAAGAATTTCTTCCTAAACCTCCCCTGGCACACCTTGAACCCATTTCTTCTTGTACTGTCACACGTTCATTTTGAGTAGGGATTGGCATCCACCTCGCTACAATCTCTCAGGTAGTTGTAGAGAGTGATGTAGTCTCCCCTCTGCCTCCTCTTCTCCAGGCTAAACAACCCCAGGTCCCTCAGACAGTCATCATAAGACTTTAGCTCTAGACCTTTCACCAGCTTTGTTGCCCTTCTCTGAACCCACTCCAGCACCTTAATGTCCTTCTTGTAGTGAGGGGCCCAAAACTGATCACAGTACTCAGTGTACAACCTCACTAGTGCTGAGTAGAGGGGGACAATGACTCCCCTAGTCCTGTTGGCTGCACTATTTCTGATATAAGCCAGGATGTTGTTGGACTTCTTGGCTACCTGGGCATACTGCTGGATCATGTTCAGGTGGCTGTCGACCAACACTCTCAGGTCCTTTTCTGCCAGGCAGCTTTTCAGACACATTTCCCCAAGCTTGTAGCATTGCCTGGGGTGGTTGTGACCCAACTGCAGGACCCAGCACTTGGCCATGTTGAACCTCATACCATTGGTCTCAGCCCATCAATCCAGTCTGTCCAGGTCCCTCTGCAGAGCCTTCCTACCCTCAAGCAGACCATCACTCCCACCTAACTTGGTGTCATATGCAAATTTAGTGAGGGTGCAATTGATCCTGATTGTTGATAAAGATATTAAACAGCAATAGCTCCAACAATGAACCCTGGATAACACCACTTGTGACTGGCTGGCAAGTGGATTTTACTCTGTTCACCACAGAGCCTATTTTCCACCCAGTGAAGAGTAAGTCTGTCCAAGCCATAAGCAGACAGTTTCTCCAACAGAATGCTGTGGGAAACAGTGTCAAAAATTTTACTGAAGTGGAGGTAGACAACATCCACGGCCTTTCCTTCATCCACTGTGTGGGTTACCTTGTCACAGAAGGAGGTTAGGTTAGACAAGTAGAATGTTTCTTTCATAAATGCATGATGACTGGCCTTGATCACCTGGTTGTCCTGTTTGGGCTGTTTGATGGCACTTGAGATAATCTCCTCTATTACCTTCCCTAGCACCAAGGTGAGCTTGACAGGCCTGTAGTTCTTTGGATCCTCCTCCTGGTCCTTCTTGTAGATGAGTGTCATATTGGCAAGCCTCCAGTCATCTGGGACCTCTCCTGTTAACCAAGCCTGAGGATAAATGATGGCGAATGGCTTGCCAAGCTGCTGCATCAGCTTCCTCAGCACCATCAGGTGTATCCCATCTGGCCCCATAGACTTGTGTATGTCTAAGTGTTGTAGCAGATTACTAAAGATTTCCTGTTTGATTATGGAGGTTTACTTCTGCTTCTCATCCCTGTCTACCAGCTTAGGAGACTGGGTACCCAGGGAACAACTAGTCCTACTACTGAAGACTGAGGCAAAGAAGTCATTAAGTACCTCACGCCTGTTTAACCCCTCATCAATCCTTGCAACTCGTGGGACAGAGCAGAACATGACTTGCGTTTCTGAACCTTTAACCAGCCATTCCCAGTCCCTAAAGTCTCTCTTCATTGCCCTTGGACTTCTTGATTTAACTTTAAGTTTCACAAAATGTAGGAAGTGGCTCCAGTGGTGTATCTCGCTCTCATACTCTCTGATGGTTCTCAGCCTACTCACCTCTTCCAGGAGTTCCATCACTAAGCAGAGGAGTTCCTCTACCTGGACACACCTCCCTCAGGTGCACTTACTGTTGCCATCCAATATTGGTGAGAGAATAGGGCAGAACCTGCAGCCTGACACTTGGGTGGCAGCATGTTCTCACAGGATCTCCACCTGAGAAACTGCATCAGTCACAGTGGTGTAGAGCCTATGCTTTCTCAGGTAGATTCCATTGCTTCCTGGCTGAACTGGCAGAGCTTCAGAGTCCTTCCACACTGACTATCTGCTATGTCATCTAATTAGGATGAGTGTCCTTGACCACTTGAGCTGGCAGAGCTTCTGCGTGAACTTCTGAAGAAACTAAGAAACTTCTGCACCACATTTTGTCTGCCCACTAAGTGCAGAGGGACCAGGTTACAAGGTTCCAGAAGGACTTCTTTTATTAGCATGTGGGTGGGCACTGTTGCTGTGGCAACACCCAGGCCTAGTAAGCCTCTCCTGCAAGGGCTGCTGGCTCCTGGCGTGTTGCTCCTCTGCCCCACAGTGATATCACTGCTTAAACAGACACCCAGGCTCTGCAGTGAAACAAAAGCTGATGAGTATCAGCACCACTATCAAGACATGTCAACAGTGTATTTTTAAGGTCTCATACAAGGAATAAGTTTTGGGAGGTACTTGGTCAAGGAAACACAGTCCAGTAATATTTTTCAGTTTCCAGCAACTTGTCACTGGTGCAGGGCCTTGGAATGGCCCAGGCTTGGCTCAGCCCAGGCTGTGGTGAAAATTGCTTTCCATGAAGCAGGCTGGTAGCCAGTCCGTCCCTGAGCTCAGACAAAACCAACCTCAGTCATCGCTGCATAACAAAGAGTATGCCTTTCCGTTCCAAATAGCTATTGAGACTAGGAAAGTGTAACTTTAAATAACAGCTGGTGGGCGAACACAGTCAAACTGCAGCTGGGAACTAATGTGGAAAACAATCCCAAAACAAAAACAAAACAGGAAGCAGACTGTAGGGGAATTCCTTGTTGAACAAGGACATGCGATGGCCCTTTAAGGACTGGACAACCCTGACTAAGTTAGCATCAGTCCTGAGTGTTCTTAAGATCACTGTGAAGGGCAGAAAGGAGGGGAACCTAGCACTGAGTAGGCAGGACAGTGGAACGTGAACAAGCTGTATTAACTGCAAGAGATTTGTGTACAGAACATGTATGCGGATGCATGTAGCCAATTAGCTTAGAGTTTACTATGTGTGCTTGTAACTGCTGTCCAATGAAAGTAGTGAATGTACCCATGTGCAGCTTAGAAGACTATATAAGCAAACTGCGTAGGAGAATAAATGAGGATGATATGTAGCCATATTGGTGTGCTTGTCGTTACTTGGCCGGCTCCCCATAGGGACCCTCTTCAGCAGACCATTAAGATAATGCATAAAGGGAATGCCATGCAGACTCAAGGCTAAGTAAGGAAGAAGATGTCGGCCAAGGATTGCTGGTGTCAGCTGAGAGGGACCCAAGTCCTGATCCCACCCCACAACATCAGCCTGGCACTAGCCCAACTGCTCCAGCATCCCCCATCTCATTGCCTGTCCTCAACACTTGAGTGCTACTAGGCAGCATTAATAATACATTTGTTTCATAAGTAATACTAGTGTTCTAAGAACCACTGACAAACCGGTGTCTGCAAAGAATGAGGGACCTCCATGAGCCCATCAAGAGCAGCGGGACTGCACCAAAGAATGGCCCAGCTTCTCTTCCTCTGAGTGCTGGGATCCTCCTTTGGAACTGCTTCCCTCCTTACAGCCTTTGGGGCGAATACACTCCTTTCTTTCACTCATGATTTTTGATGCAGGAGGAGGAGACCCCTATGTAAATGGCAAAACAATCCCAGCTGCGTCTGTTTCCTACACAATGACATGTTTGGGACCAGAATGTTGGGCAAGAGGAGGAAAAAGTATCAAAATTGCAAACAAAAGCTGTTTTCCTGCTGACTAGCAGATTATTATACTAAAGTTCTTGTTGCTTATTTTATACTTAATTTCTACATGAATAAAGGATACTCTGTACACATTCTCAGGAGTATTTCAAAGTCAGCTTGATAATATTTAATGCAGTGGATTTCTAGGACTGCCTTATTAGAAAGAGCAATACTAATTTTATATTAAGAATTAATTTACTCCTTTTTGACTGAAAATGCAAGGTAAATACAGTCTCAGATTCTTCTCTTGAGGCACAACAGAGGTTAAATCATTACTGAACAAATCCGGTGTGATCTAACTTGCTGCCTTCCCCTTATGGTATCCTGCAGCTTGAGTTGTTATTAAAGGATCAGGTGGTTTTCAATGATCAGCGCCACCTCTGTTTTTCTTTCTTTACAACTGAAAACTCATTTTCAGCTTTATTTTAGGAGGCACAAGATGAAAACAGAACACAAATAAAACTGACAGGATTATTATAATTGCAGAAAAGAGTAGGCTTGCTTTCTTTTTTTTTTTAATTTTATTTTATTATTAATTAGTGACAAAAGACAAGAGTAACAGTAAGGGGAAGTGGTTTTAGTTAGGATGCAGTGATCTTCAGAGTCTCCTAGATATGGAATTCTGGTGCTGTTTCAGTCATACTAATTTGTTCCTCTATACTTGCAGTGCTCACTCCTGAAAGCCAGTAGTCTTCTGTAAGTCCAATGTACACAAATGAGTCAGCTGCCTTCACATCTCTGAAAGATCACAAGACACAAGTCAGGATGATTAACTTCATCTTTGGTTTTCATTGAGCGAAGAAGAAAAAGGTTGCCCTAGATGAATAAGCATTATTGAATTCCCTTTGAGGTGTGTGGTGTAGCATGTGAGATACTTAAAGAAATTGATTATAATTAAGATAAGGGAAAAAATTAATAACTGTATAAAAAGGTTGTGTCATGTAGCTTACATGGCCACCTACATCTCTTAGTCAGTCGATATCTGCCAGTATCAAAGTTGTATAAGCTTTTAAAAGCCAAACACTTATGAGGTGAAAACAGTACAATGGCTTATTCACATTCAACTTCATAAACTGTTTTAACCATTCTATATAATAAAGCAAGCAATGTGCAGATTTTGATAGTCATATTGACTTTTTCAAAGTACTTCATTCTCTGCTACAGCTGCTGCTATTGCATCATTGCTGTAAATGGGTAAAGTCCTGTATTACCAAAGTACACCAAAGTACAAGTCATTACCTTTGCAAATTGCATCTCTAAGTCCCTTTTGAGATAATAAGATGCAACTGCTTCCTATAACAGCCTGCATGTGATACATGACAACAACTAAGCACACAAGTATAACAGTCTGAGCTCACAAAAGGCCTTTGTCATGTAAACTTTTGTATTCAAGTTTTATTAACCTTCTCTTCCTTTTGTTTAGGTATTTATGAGCTTTTATTGGCGTTCAAGTCACTTTTCCCTTATGAAGTTATGACTAAAATTTGAAACTGAAATTTCTATTTACATTCAGATAGTGTTGGTTAATATTTTAGTAGATGCTAATCTCAAATTCAGAGATAAAAATGGATTATTTTAGATCCTATATTCTGATCAAACAGTTTTTAAATATCCTGGCTCTATTTCAAAGAATGCACTCAGTATTTACTTGAAAACCTGTGCAACAGCATCTTTCATGGAGGAATCCATAACTTTTCATCCTAGTTCCATGACCAGTTTAAGCCCCCCACAGGTCTCACCTTGCCCTTCCTACAGCCCATACCCCCAGTTTAGCTCCATGGGGTTGTGACACCTGTCCAGTTTCCAACTCCCCTGCTTTTGACTTTACAGAGCCAAACTCACTCACAGACCCACATGCTGATTTTTCAGAGTCAAGCTAGCATAATGACAGACTTGGACAGGAAAACCTCCCTTTCTCCACTAGCATGCTGCAATACCAGGCTGGATGAGATTTAAGACCAGGCAGGATATGACTTGTAGCAACCTGGTATAATTGGCAGTGTCCTTGCCCACAGCAGGTGGTTTGTAACTAAATGATCTTAAAGGTCCCTTCCAACCCAAGCCAGTCTATGAATACCACCAGAATCCTGTCTACCACAAGAACTCCTCTTAGTACTGCAATGTCACCCAGACCCTTATCTGTACTGCAGACAGGAGTTTGGGAACAAAACAGAATATGATCCTCAATCGTCCATGTGGTAGCTTTAGTCAAACACAACTGCCTCACCACTGTAAGAACTGCAACAGTTATTGCAAGAGTAAAATAACGCGTGCAGTGCGTTTTGATTGGTAGGAGCTACAGCCAAGTGGAGTAGGACAGGTGCCACATATGGATCAAAGTCTGAAAATGCATTTTCCTGACTACCCATCAGTAACTATTCTGGGTTGGGGGACACATTTTTAGAATGGGGCTGTCATGCTGGCAGCTTACCAGTAGGACAAGTGGCCATGCAGACACAGACCCAAGCCCACAGTGACCTCACCTTGCCTGCACTGCAACCAAGTGTCTTTGATCCATACAGAGAAAGAAGGTGCAAGCTTGAACTCTCCCTCCACTCCTGGCTGAGACGGGACTTCCCTGTTACCACACAGAGCCCTTCTTACTCTCCCAGGGAGGTCTAGCTAAGCTGCAGCAAGTTTAAGAGGCATAAAGGACTAACTCACTTGCTCACTCATCCCATCCAGGACAAAGACAGGGACAAATGTGACTTTCTAGATCTCTCTGCAGCCAACTTCTGCAACTAAGCCCTATCCACAAGCTGGAAAGGAAATCTTCAAACCTGCCTCCCAAGGCAGCATGGAGGTCAGAGCACTCAAAACACCATGGAACACAGGTGGCTGTGGCAGATGCACCTACATCCTATGGATTCAGGCTTTATGTCCATTTAAATCTGATTAAATTGGTTCTGTCCCTTATCTTGCCTTTGCCACATGCTTGCTCCAGCTAACTAGGAACAACCACAGGTCAGACTCCACTAGGGTCCGGAGCCCCACTGTTGTGGATGAGTGATCTCTTTTATGGGCACTCCTGAGTGGGAGGTTTTCCCTTTTATAAGTGTGTCATCTTTCTAAAAAGGAATATTTGTGAAATTTAGGGATTAGTTGTGTAATATTACATTCCCACCTGACATCTGAACTTGTAGTTTACTTTGGTCCATTGGAATGCTGGGCAGTTTTTGAAATGGAACAAATCTCGTTTTGGGAAGCTAGTCTGCCTGTTTTGTATGTGCCTCCCTGACAGTGGCCTAGTGCTGCTCTTTCTTGTTACTTCTTAGCGTCATCACCACAAAAGAATCTTTTGCTCAGCTCACCAGGAAGTTCTGGTGATTCTTTCCTGCCTTCTTCTGCAGACAATTTGTCTGTGATTTTCTTTTGAACCTGGGCTTCAGAACTGTAAATTAAGTATAATACTTTGTTAAATTCAAGTATAATGCTATATATAATGC
Source organism: Chloroceryle aenea (assembly GCA_013399075.1). Taxonomy (NCBI): domain Eukaryota; kingdom Metazoa; phylum Chordata; class Aves; order Coraciiformes; family Cerylidae; genus Chloroceryle; species Chloroceryle aenea. The sequence continues at coordinate 12,645 of VWZY01008973.1, forward strand.
TATAATTCAAGTATATTTAAGTATAATGTTTTGCTAAATTCAGTTGATCCTTACAATGACTTTTTTATTTTCCCATTAAAATCTCACTCCTGTGATGTTCTGTTCATCCTTCCTGCACCATAATGCCTAGAGCAAGAACAGCTTCACAGACACCTTGTTCAATGGGGTCTCCTGAAAGCTTCATTCTTTCCACATCCTGCAACATCCTTGCTGATCTATTCCCTAGTCTACCTCAGATTTTGGCCTTAAAAATGCTCACAGTAAATATCCTCGCCACTACTCTGTTCAATGACTGTTCTCCCTGGTGCTTGCTCAATTCCCTTGAACATTCTCCTCCAGAATGCTGATTCCTGCTTAAGAAACCCAAGTGTTTTCTCTCCAAAAGGCTTAATCTGCATCCTCGGAGGTACCACATAGCTTCCTTAAAAACTGTCCTCTCTAAGTTACATCAGGTTTCAACTCTAAAGCATATCTTCTCTACCTACATAATACTTCAGACTTTTACTAAACTCTGTTCACTCTAACATTCTTTCCTCCCCAGAAAAAGCTCTTTTTTTTCACAGGTACCTTATAGATAA
>VWZY01008973.1:13364-43584 GCA_013399075.1 Chloroceryle aenea
CCCCCCACCCCCCCAGAAAAAAAAAAAAAAAAAGTGACACAGTATCTCAGTATCTCACCTGCCCAATACCTGCATCTGTCTGCTTCTCTCCGAAGCACTAATCCTGAGCACACTGAGGATTATTCCAGCACCTCTCAGCTCCACCACACCACACAGCAACATAAGCATTCTGACCCTGGCCTGGGTGACTTCAGCAGCCTTGTGTAGTCTGGTAGCTTTTCCCAAGTCTGTACCTTCCAGGTTTCTTTGTGAGTTCTTTCTATGGTCTTCCTTCTTGGTCTTCATTTCTTTGAACTCTTATTATTCTAAGAACAACTCCCAGTACTCTGTCGTTATCTGTTCTTTAAAGAATGTGAACTTCAGCTGGGCTGATAGGAAAAAACTTGCTTTGCATGACCCTCACTGTTACCCAGCCAAGCCTAACATTACTTCTTATTGCTTCTGGGAGAGCAAGTTGTATAGGCTCATCCAATAGACGGTCCACTACAAGCAAAAACATACATTAAAAAAAAGGATAAAGTACTTTTCTATTTATAGTAACTCGTATTTCAAAATGAAAGTTCATACTCAGGAAATATGGTCTAATTCAGTATAATCTTGGAATTACATGCTTTCTACCTTTATGTTACAATAAACAATACAAACTTGTAGGTGTACCACTTACAATTAAAGATCCAATATTTTAAAGTAAATCCAGTTTCTCACAGTCAAACTTCAACATCATTCAGGATTTTTCTGACATTAAGAAAATAAAATTGTTACTAGACACACATGTATTAAAAAGATCTACACTGTTCTATGTAAATGAAAAACAGGAGGTCAGATCTAATTTTTCTTTTGTTAATGATAGGATTTTGTAGATTTCTTTAGCCTTGAAGCAGTTGCTGCCTATACCACTGAGAAGCTAAATTCTTTCATGTTTCAGAGGTGTCAGATTGTCTTTTATAGTCTAGGAAAGCTATTAAGATTAAATATATATATATTTGATTTTCCATTAACCATAAACCAAGGATTTATATGGACACAAATCAGATTCCTCTTGAACACAGGGCATATTTGACTTTTGGAGGGAGTGAAATTCTAAACATTCACAGAAGAAAATGAATGATTTTTTTAAAAATAATTAATTTGATTATTTTAAAGGAGCGTAGTTATTCTAGTAGCTTTAGATTAAGTGTTCCCCTAAGTCTCGGGCAAGAGGACTGGTAAGGATAAGCATTGGGCAAAACTAAAATGCACATACATTTGGATGTAGTTCTGTCTGTCCACCCTACAGAGATAGAACTAGCTAGAACTGAGACATGGGGCACAGGAAGTTGTGAGAAGGGTTGAGGTTATTCTGTGCAAAAGGGAGCAGGTAGGAATGAGATTGTTGCTCTGAGCTGTCCTCACAGAACAGTTTCAGTAGGCTGGAGTAATAAGACCTGCAGATATACCTGCAGCAGTGAAGGGAAAAAGTAAATCAGAAATATAAGCAATGATCTAACCTAATAGAACAAAGGTACAGAAGAAGATAGTTGGGATCATACCTATAGTTAAATATCTGTGTTGTGATATAACTGCTGAAGTATATTTTCACTTCAAAGTAATTTCCTTCTGATTACTTCACTTTGAAACCTTAACTTTATATCAAAGGTTGTCACATAAAATGTTGAGTATCTGTAATTAATATTTTATGTATATGTGATGTCAGCTGTTCATGCCTGCTTTTGTAATTGCATATTCAAAATAGGAAATGTGATCGGAACTTGGGTTATAATGTTCTTTTTTTTTTTTTGTCCTGAAAACTGGGTTTTTTTGAAGAATTTATATTTTTAAAAAAATCATAAAGAAAAATAGTATATTAATATATGTGGCCACCTAATTTATTGAAATCACTGTCCCATTTACTTCAAGATAGTCAGTTTTGCATAATAATATAAATACAAATACTTTTTCTGGTTTGGGACTTCTGCATAAATAAAATTTGCCATTATCTATAAAATAAGCAGATCAGGCTAAGCTGAAAAAAAGAGAACTTTTCTGACTATCTAAAAGCTACTTTGACATTTCTTAGCTCTATATTTTTGAGAAGCTCCAGCTCTAGTGAAATTTTCAAACCGTGCAACTACTTAGGCTTGGGAGAAACTCTAGTTTTGGAGTGCATATGATACCTTGAAACAGAATGCACTAAATGGATGTGCTCTTTTGTAATCATTGCATTATGGGTAACTTCATTTTTCTTTAAAATAACTTTTTTTTTTTTTTGTTATATCTAGTGCAAAAATTGTGGGAAGGGAAGGAAGGAGGTTGTCCCACCAAATAAGTATTGAGAGACAAAAGCAGTTACGTAGCATTTTGTTATTTGCAAGTGGCTGAAACACAAAAGACTTGCAGGACTGGAAGATTTTTTATGGAGAGGTTATGATCTATAGCAGGGTGGGAAAGCTTGGGAAGAGCTATCTGTAGGGCAAGTTCTCAATTTATGCATCTTTTCTCCAAGGTCTTTTATTGTAAATATAAATTTTCATAATAGTTATGAAATCCATTTTTCTCATTACAAATGTGAGAATTCTATCTGGAATTCATGTTCTTTCTGTATTGCTACTGTTATGAAATAGTGATTTTCTTACTTGCTGTATCAGTCATAAAAATGAAATCTAATTAGAAGTCTTATAGAGGAGTTTGAGATTTAGGTGCTCTTTTACACCTGGAAGGTTGTTTCATTATGTAGCCATGCAATGTACTGATAGGTTTAATTGAGGACAGTGCCATTGATTTTAAGGGATCTCAAATCAGAGACTTACTGTTTTCTGCAAGTTCTAACTCATCATACCACAATGCAATTACTTTCTCAACTGATCAAAAATTTCTAACATGTATTTCCTTCTGCATTTCCTAGTCTACATCTTAGTTTAGGCCTCATTTTAGTGTTATTTTTGTTCAATAAAAATCTGAAAATTTATTTATTTGTTTTGTAGATACAAAAGCTGACGCAATTTTCTGTCTTGCTACATTTTCATATCACACAAAAAACAAAGCAGTAAGTGCTGAAAATCCAAATTATTTTTTTTATATATTCATGTAAACAAAGGAAAAAAATCATAAAAGATAGAATCAATATTTTTGAGGTTATGGATCTTTTCAATTCATGCCATATGCATTAGCTCTTGCATATCTTTTTCTGCAACCTGAAGATAAACAGTTTCGGTTACAACATATAAGTGTTTTACCTTTATAATACCTTAATGGCTTAGACTTTCTAAGCTAAATATGTTCATTTAAAACTCTTTGTTATGATATTTTTAATTAACTGTGTCTTAACTGTTGATCACTTAGTTTTTAAAAGAGAAGTCAAGATAAGAAAAACTGAATGCCCAACCTATAATAGAATGAGAGGACTCGAAGGCAAGGGGGGAGGCTGTAATGGCTATCTATGAATGGAAACTGAGAGGTATGCAGGATGATCAAAGTCCCTAATCACAGTTTTTGAGATAGTATTCATAGCTAAATGGAGAGCTACAGAGGAAGAAAGTGGTATACATTTTGTATATGGTCATTGTGTAAATGAATGTTCTCAGCTTAATGTCTTACAAGTTTATTTTAGTAGTTACAAATAGATAAATTTAATTTTATTACAATAACATAATCTAAAGTACATATAATTTCAAGAAGACTATCTAACGACAGCTATCTTTGGGGATCATGATCCTTATAATCAGGATTGTAGCATGTGTCCTGTGCTCCAACCTATTTTCCCAGCATCTTGAGGGTGTAATTCTGTGTATGAGATAGCAGGCTTATTTAAAAACTCAAAGCAAGAATAGACATGGAATGATGATTGCAACTAGGAAAGTTCTCTGGTATGAGACAAAGTAGGAAGGAAAATATATTTCAGCCTCAAGAATCCTGATATAAAGTGTAAAAATGCTCTTTTATGTAAGACTTCTAGACTGAAAGGAGCATTTTTGCTTAATGAAGAATTATCCAGTCTGAGAAGAATATTCCAAGGTGTTTCTCCTCATCATTGTAGTTTCCTGTGGATGGGATAGTACTGGATGAACAGCAGTTTCAAAATCAGGGGTGGAAATGGATTCATTTCCCTTATCAGTGAATGGAACAACACATGGAATAAGCAAGAAAAGTCAGCCTTACTTCCATGCTTTGAATTGGAGCCTGACTGAGAGAATTTTGAGATGCCCACTGCTAAGAGTTGCTTCTGGACACTGCCTCTGTAGTAGACAATTGTAATACCACAACATGGTAATGCCAGACACCATTCTCCAGACTTTTATTTGGGTAGCCTATGGCGTGTTGCAATGTGTATAGCAGTCTTTTGTTGTAATGTGACTAACAAGATTCCCAGGTATTTTGTGCTCTCAATATATGAAGCAATGCTGAGGGTCATGGGCAGTGGCTTGCCTATAGCTTTCAGGGGTTTAAAAAAGCTGTGTTTCTTTCCTGGCTTTTCCTTGGCTTGCTTATTTATTTATTTGTGGAAACAATCAAGGCTATCTCAGATGTTTAGGAAAAAAAATAAAAATCAGAGGTATATTCTTCATACTGAAAGTTGCTATGGCATTGAACTGAGTAGATGAAGGATGATTTCTGTAACAATTCATTATAAGACCTTGCCATCTCTATTTTTGGCAGGTTGTCAGTGGTGATTAGACAATGTTATAAGCCCCAGCTCAATGACAGAAGGAAAGATTGAAAAAAACAGTTCTCTTTCCTTGGTCAATGCTTTTTGCTTTCAGCCAAGTATTCATCCTTTCAGCTTTAGTATAGAATTATCATGCCATGTGCCCACCAAAGATGCTTTATCACTCCCCCTCTTCAACTGGGCAGGGGTGAGAAAATATAATGAAAAATATAATAAAATAAGGATAGGGAGAGATCATTCACCAATTACTGTCAGGAGCAAAGCAGACTTGAGTTGGGGAAAATAATTTAATTTATTACCAATCAAATCAGAGTAGGATAATGAGAAATAAAAATTAAAACACCTTCCCCAAACACCTTCCTTCATCCCAGGCTTAACTTTAGTCCCAATTTTCTGTGCCTCCTACCTTGGAGTGATGCAAGGAGACAGAAAATGAGGGTTTGTCGTCAGTTCATCACACATTGTCTCTGATGCTCCTTCCTCCTTGGGGAAAGCATTCCTCATATCCTTTCCCTGCTCCACTGTGGGGACCCTCCCATGGAATACAGTCCTCTCACAAACTGCTCTGACATGGGTGCCTTCATGGGATGTAGTCCTTCAGGAATAGACTGCTTCAGCATGGGTCCCCACGGAGTCACAAGTTCTGCCAACAAACCTGCTACAGTGTGGACTCTTCTCTCTTCATGTGTCCACAATGCCTGACAGGAACCTTCTCCAGCATGGACTTTCCACAGGATCACAGCCTCCTTTGGGCAGATCCACCTTCTCCAGCACAGAATCTTCCATGGGCTGCCATTCAATATCTGCTCCACTGCATGGGCTGCAGGGGCACAGCCTGCCTCACCATGGTCTTTACCACAGCCTAGCTAAATCCAAGCTTAATTAAATATTGGTATATATTTTACTATTTAGGACACATTACTGGTCTAAGTTTTATAAAGGATTTGAGCTCAATTAAGTATAGAATGCTTGACTTCTGATAACGCCCTTAAAATTCTTGAGCTTATTTAGAACATACTGTTGGCAGCCTGATTGATAATGACTGGTAAAAGAAAATCTTCAGATCTTCTGAAATTGAGTATCTGGTTTCAGAAAGTTCAGAGTATTTTATCCTTAGAAGAGCTAATAAGGTTAAAAAAGAAATAAAAAGAATAACATTGAATTTTCTGTCCTCCTTTCATTAAACTGACTGGTTTTTTACTAATGACTTAAAAGTCATCTTTCCTCACATAATTTCCTCCAATGCACCTATACTTTTAATCTCAGTCTCAGTTAATATGATTGCAAAGTATGTCGGTATATTAAAATGGATGTACTGAAAAGCAATCAATTTTGGTTTTATTTTTTCCCCCAAAGAGAAGTGTCATTTTACTACAGCACACATTCTATCATGTTGATTATTTGTTCATTTTAAACTTAGTTGGATATTCTCTGCACAGTGATAGATTGACAGATCCAAAGACTACATTTTTGTCACTAAACATACATATACACTTCCTGACTTATTGAATATCAATGGTTAGTATTCATTTCATCAAGATCACTTTTTTCCTGAAGGTATGTCCTGTGAAAATGTGTGTAGTTCAGCTAAAATTACTTTGCACTTTTATGATGATTACAGTGATTTCTCTTGCAATGACATCAAAGTGCTTTACAATCTTGAATTAAAGTTTACAAAACCTTTGTGGAGCCACTAAGAATAGTTATACATATCTTCAAAGTAAATGTTCTGAAGGACAAAGATTGTAAGTGATTTGTATGAATTCAAACAGGGCAAATATAAATGACGGATAAATCCGCACCATAGCTTAATTAGTAGATCACAGACCTTGAGTTTTCTTTAACATTATGAAATACAATTCTCTTCTGAAAAATGACTCCATAAAAACAAGTGACATATTTATGAATCATTGCTTTTGTGAATATTCCTGCAAAATTTTTACTGTATTAAGAATTAATTTTCTGTCATTGCAAATAACTTGTACAAAGATGTCTCTAAACTGAAGCAAGGAAAATAATCCTTCTTCATAATTAATATCACGGTTAGTAATGTTTTTTGTAAAGAGGACCATCTAAATGAGATGCCATGTAATTCAGGTCCAGGCACTTGCTGCTGGGCAGAGCTTTCAAGTTATTTTCCTAGGTAAACTGAAATGTACTCTGTCAGGTTCAAGAGACAAAAGTAACCAAAACTTGTGAAATAAAATATGTTATCTTAAAGCCAAAGATTAACTGTGCCTGTTATTAAAGCAAATAACCAATGTTTTCTTCACAGGAGCTCATCTGTCAAACTCCTTAAAATCTAATTGTTCCCCTGGTCCTTACAAATTCTATCCACTAGCCAGAGGAAATTAATCTGTGCTCACTGCTGGATCATTCTGAAGAGATGGGCTTGTATGATCCCTGTGAAATTTTCAAGGAGGAGACTTCAGAAAGGAGGAAGTTTACCAGCTGCTAAGTTTTTATTGTTACAGAAGAGGAAAGAAGGGCATTTTACTGTTAGCCCATGCTGTGTTATGTAGGTATGTTATGAATAGGTTTTTATTTATGCTGTCTGTCTTCCTTTGCAGCTATACAGAATGCAAGGCCTAAAATTGTCCTCTCTTGGGGTAGATGAATTTACCAGAAGAATACTCTTCCATGGACCTGGAGTCTGGCTAAATTGTAGGGGAGCCTTTGAAATCTTATTTTTTGAAAAATCCTTTTCATTACAAAAAATACATGCATAGAATGACAACTCTTTGAGCACATTCGAACTTAAAAATCTCTTGTTAAAAATCAAAACAAAACAAAAAAATTTCGGTTCCAGACAGAATTGTTACCACAAAAGATGATAATTTTAGGGACCCCATGCAATGAAGTACAGTTCCTCTGAATTGTCATCAATATTACATCAGTATGTGAAGCTGTAAGCTCAAATCTGGAAAGGGATAATTAGTTCCTTAGTTTTGTATAACTTCTTATCAGTGATTATTCATCCCTTTAGCATTTTTTTCTTGTTTTGATTGGCAATGGAAATATGGTAACATATGAATGTTACTTTATTTACATATGTACACTGAATGAATACAGTGCTTGTGTATATTTAGTCATGCTAAGAAACCCAAACATTTTTCTTAAAAACTAGAATAGCTTTTGCTTTTATTTTTACACTTCACTTTATTTCCTGGCTCACATTTACCTATGATTAAGCATTGCAAATACAACAGCATCCCCTGTACCCAGTAAAAGGTCAATAAAAACTTTTTTGAAAAAAATATACTTGTAAATAATTTAAAATCAGCGTAAGTATGTTCTACATATATGTGATAAAAGCTCCACAGTAGTGTGTACCAACCCTCAAGAAATTATACAGCAAACCAAAATGCAGTGCCCCTTCCTTAAAAAAAAAGCCAAGAAAAACCAACCAACCAAAAACAACAACAACAACAAAATAATCAAAGAAGAATTCTGTGGTTGGATGGATAAAGATGGATAGTTCTGCACTGAGTAATATGCCACACTTTCCCCTTGTATGGATACTTGATAGATTAACTTTTAACAGACATGGTTAAATCCAGGGTTGAATGAAAAACATGCATTGCAACATAGGAAATTCCAATTACATATAATGATTTTTTTTTTTTTTCACTCTGAAGATGGTCCAACACTGGAGAAGAAACCCAGAAAGTCTGTGGTGTCTCCATGCTTGAAGTTAGTCAGTTCTGATTGGAAACAGCCCTGAGCAACCTGCTGTAGCTGGCCTAGCTTTGAGCAAGAGCTTGGGCTAAAAAAAAAATCTCCAGAGGTCCCTTGAAACCTCACAGTTCTGTGATTGTGTGATTCCATTTACACAAATGAGCATACTCGATGTTCTGTGTTTAGGGCACCCGTGTCCTTGCTTCACTTTTTTTATCTGAAAAAAACCCAAATGATCAGCAACCTAGGTTGGACAATTCTTCATATGCTTAAGTCTGTGAGACTCTAATCGGAAGATGAAAAAAGAGAAATGTTACCAAAAATGTCCAGTTCCTTTTACTGAAAGTCAAAGAAACTTACCCATGACTACTGTCTTGAAAGACACACTGTAATAAAGATATGAAGCCATCCATGTCTTGAATTATATGTGATTTAATAGTATAACAGGAATGGAGAGGGAATTAGAGTAAAACATGATAATGATTTTCCTTGCATTAGCAATAATGAATGCATTGTTCTTGTTATCAGTATGTACTTGGAACAAGATGAGTCTACCTGATACATAAAGCAAGGTGGTATATTTTCAAGAGCTAATTTTTCCTGTTAATGAAAATGTAATGTCATCACTGGTGGAGTGATGACAAAATCTGGATTTTTATATCTGAACTGAAAGTATGGGCCCTATATACTGTGCATTATTTGGCTAACCTGAATCTTACAAAATAGGAAAATACAAAATTAAAATGTTGGGAGACAGGAGTGCTGCTTTAGAGCTTACTGAGAGGAGGAATTGGAAGAAGGGTAGGCTGGTATTGTTCACACCTAAAACATGATTTCCTGAAGTTTGAGTGGATCTCTGAGTAATTCTGTAAAACTTTGGGTCTAGCCTAGTAAACTATTCTCACATTATAAACTACTCTCATCTTCTGATTTCAGTTTGGCCTTTTGATAGGGTATTTGATCAGACTCAACAGCTGGAATTCTCGCTGGGGAACATTATCCTAATCATCTCTGTTGGTAGCTGGAAAGAGCATCTGAGTCCAATAAGGAAAAATAACTGGAGTAATTTCTTTTTCTCTTGAGAGGTCAGGAATGTGGTTTTACAGTTGTCTTCCTTTTAACTCAGGATAAGAAAATGACCAAGCAACAGTTTATACTTCTGAGTTAGAAGAGGAGAAACATAAAATGTTAATACTCGGATGTACCAACTGTCAACACCATCCTGTGTTAAATTTTTATTGTTTGTTTATTTTTGAAAGGAGTCTCATGCTGATCATACATGAACAGTATTTCAATATTTTTGTAGTCTTAAAATAATTATGGACAACTATGTATTTGTGTCTTCTTTATATGAAGGGTCTTAATTACTGGTTTTGGTCCTAATATGAGGTTTCTCAGTGCCAAGGTTTTAAACCTACATGAAATAGAAATCAACAGTGAAAAAATAACACCATAAACAACAATGGCACCACAGAGAACTGTGGAATTAGTCATATGCAAATACTGTTAGCTTTAAATTCCACTGAGCTTCATTCTCAATACAGCAAAATTTTTGAAATGTCATCTTTTCTTAATGTTATAAATCATATTTCTTATTAGTTTACAGGCAACTTTACATGATGTCTAATTAGCTCCTCTCCTTGCATTTGCCTACTATCCTTGCATTTGCCTACTATCCTTGCATGGCAGAAGAGTCACAGGATGACTAAGCCTTGTTTCAGAATGCCAATTCTATTTAAGTGAATACTTGGAAAAAAAAAAAATGGAACAAGAGTAAATTCAGCCTTGCATTGGGGCATAATTCTTTTGTGAACAAAGCACTTTGCTCTACAGAAATAACAGTAAAATAAAATTGCATGTTGGACAGCTTAGGGAAGGTCATATAAATACATTAAAATAAATATTTGCCACTTGTGAACTTTTACATTTTCTACAATAAAGCATGGTATAAGTCATGTTCAATGCATTCAGAAGTATATCTTTATTCTTTGTCAGACTGTCATCTCTTGCCTTCAACTCATCCTTTTCTTGAAGTCCCAGTACAAAACAGGATGTATCAGATGGCCCTCAATTAAAGATGAGAAACCATTTCACACCACAGGATATAGAAGGGAAGTTTAGCTGTTTAATGTATAACTTTTTATTTTATTTTATTCTTGAACAGAACAAGACTTTCTATTTTTTTAACACATTGATTTTAAAGACTGTGTGTGAATAGCTTCTTTTAAAGACATTTCCCATGAGTTGCAGCCTACATTTTCAAAAATGAGAAGTGGTTTGGTGATCTTATATTTCTAGGAATCTAATTTTGAGGTATATCTGAAAAACCCTAATTTAAAAAAAAGGGATTTAGAATTTCCCTCCTAAATTCATATGCTTTAAAGTGTTTCCAGAAGGACGGGATAGTTCCACATAAATTTTCAGAACTGTGAAGGTGAGGTGGTTGGGAACAATCAGCCCTCACTCATGCTGTCATAGACAAGATAGCTGTCTAGAACTATAAACATAAAAATGAGAAATCCTTGCTACACTAGAAATAATGCAAAGACCCGCAGAAGAACTGTCTGCAGGATAAGAGGGAAAATCCATCTATTAACTATGAATTGTTTATTAATTATTATGTTGTCTTATTTTCAAGAAGCATGCAAAGTAATTCTGCAGTGACTAATTGTAATTGATCTCATCAATGGAAAATATTATCTACATATTGGAAAATGTACTATTTGCTTCCTACCCATCTTGCTTTTTCATATTGCTGCTTATAAGCGTGATGTTTAGAGATCTTTTCCAAAAGACCTTTCAAGTCCATTTTAAAATTCTTCTTGTCTGAAAACACACTGGGTGGAAATCATGTTTACTGTAACTTTCTGCCATCTGCTTTCAGCATGAGGAAAGGTCACCATATAGAGAATCATTCTTGTAATGAAAAGTGCAAATGCACAAAAACCTATATATATATAATTTGAAGTATTTTAATGCCATGCATTTTTTAAAAGCATAATCAACACAAGAAAATCAAAAGTATTGCTTAGCTATATTGTGGCACCCTATGTACAAAAATACTTCCACAAAAATTTGGATTTTTTTTTTCCAAAAATTATAGAATCATAGAATGCTTTGAATTGGAAGGGACCATTAAAGTTCTTCTTGTCCAACTCCCCTGCAGTAAGCAGAGACATCTTCAACTAGATCAGGTTGCTCAGAGCACCATTCAACCTAACACTGAATATTTCCAGGTTTGGGGCATCTACCACCTCTCTGGGCAACCTCTTCTAGTGTTTCAGCACCCTCATAAAAAACCCTTGATCCTTATATCTAGTCTGAATCTGCCTTCTTTTAGTTTAAAACCATCACCCCTTGTCCTATCACCACAGGCTCTGCTAAAAAGATTGACCCCATCTTTCTTTTCAGCCCTCTTTAAGTGCCAAAAGACCACAGCGAGGTCTCCCTGAAGCCTTCTCTTCTCCAGGCTGAACAGCCCCAACGCTTCATAGCATAGATCCTCCAGCCCTCTGATCACTTCTGTGGCCCTCCTCTGGATGTATTCTAACAGGTCCATGTCCTTCATGTGCTGAGAACTCCAGAACTAGGTACAGTATTCCAGATGAGGTCTCACCAGAGCAGTGTGGAGGAGCAGAATCAACCTCCTTTGATGTACTTGCCACAATTCTTGTTAGGCAACCCAGTATTAACTTGGCTTTCTGAGCTGCAAGTGCACATTGATGGCTCATATCCAGCTTTTCATCCTCAGTAACCCAAGTCCTTCTTCACAGGAAAATCTTGGAAGTGGAGGTTGAAGCAACATTATTTGTCTGGAACACTAACATTAGTGAGAGCAGAATCTGGCCCAAGATTTTAGCTTCTGACTACTGTCTGAATAGGCCTGTCAGAATATGACAGTGTCTGCTAGGGATTAATAAGTATAAATTGCTTACTCAAAAAGGAAATTATAAGAAATCTTTTAAAGATTACTGTAAAGATTTTTACATTTCAGAGGAAATCAGCTGATGCTGTGACAGTAGAGTACATTAAGGGACTTGAGAAATTACATGACAAATAGAACAACCATGTAATTCTGAACAGAGATAGGGTATTTAGTTCTAATGGTCTTTAATTTAATATTATATCATCATTAATGTTTGATAAATGCTATATGCCAAGCTGATGAAGCTCAGGAGAGGTGGTAGGATGAGAAAAACTCAGATGAACTGAGAAATGAGAGTATGTCCTTCTCTGGAATTAGACATATTTAGAGTCAGTCATCCTATCAAGATTTACATTGCATGAACATCTGTCCCATCAATTAAGGTTATTCATTTTCTTCCCTAAAAAGAGACAAAATATGCACAATGATTCTTCAGGAAATTTCTTAATTTAGTTATAAATGAGTGTGTTAAAAGAAAAAAATATTTCGTTTACTCCTGACACAGTAGCATCAAGACCTTGCTTTGATCAGTTGTTAAGTCAATTAACGGTAAATTTTATGTGAATGACAGGATAATGAAAACAAAATATGAGTATGTTGAGACTTGGTACATATCAAGAAGTAACAAACTAATATTTGAAACTGATGGAAAGGTACATGTGATAATGATTTGACTGATGAGATCTGTCTCTTTAACCTTCCCAGTAACAAAGACTGGGTAAAATATTGTTGCATGGACATCCAGTGCCTTCAAGAAGCAGAGAGCCCAAGATGGAAAAGTTACATGTTGGTGTGGAGCTACTGCCCTCAGCAAGACATTGAGACTGCCCTAAGTGAATGAGGTGTTCCTATGACTGCACTGCAGTGATAACTGTGTGTCAGTTCACTGTGTGTGTGCACATGGTTTTAAACATTTCTTGACATTGCCTCTTTCTTATTTGGTCTGTTCAATAAATTGAATTTAGCAATATATTTCTGGTGTTCCTCTTCCTCCCATGACAAGTTCTAATAATAATGAGACACATAGTAGGTGTCAACAGCAGAGAAGAGCTCAGACTATGGGGATGGACATTTCCAATACACTTTTTGTTTCTCTTTAATTTCACACTCCTTGCTGTTGGTCTGCTAGACTATTTGACCCTGGCGTTTTTTTGGACTTTATATAAAGTCAGTCCTTGAAAGTACTACTGTTAGAGTATGAACATAGCACTGTATAACCACTCAGAAAACTCTGTTTGCCATGTTTTCACTCCAGATGAGTGCTAGGAATATAATACAAAGTGATAAGCATCCTCAGTTTCCAATGAATTTAGCAAAATCAAGACCACTCTATACCTCCAAGGAGGTGCTCAAAGTCTTTAAATAGTAGACCTCTCAATAAAAAGTTTTAGTACGAAAAGCTTCACTATGTATTGTTTTCATGATGCATCTTTGGCATAACCATGTGATAAACAAATGGTTGGTATTATTATGTGTATTAAAAGACAGGTTCAGAATATGATGCTATTGTACCAGGAATAGAATAGGTCTAATGGATGCTAAAAGTAGTCTCCAGAAATGCAGATCCTATGCTTGTCCAATAGTGACATCTAAATTTATTATTGTTTTTCTAAAAGGTCGAGAGAAGTAAAGGCATACATGGCACACATCAGTAGCTATATCTGGTGCATTACAGATAGGTGTCCTTTGGGAACTGCATATTCCCTAAAAGATTCTGGGTTGCCCCATGGATATGTCATATGTGGAAGAGTCATATCCATTATGTTACTTCTATCCTGACTGTTTTTCCCTCTCTGTTTTTTTAGGACTCTTTTTTCAGTACCTGAAAACAAGAAGCATCTCAAGATTTTATAATTGTTAAATATTACACTATGTAAAAAGGAAAAGGGGGATTTGAGGAGTTGCATTTGTATTTTCCTTAGCTTTCTTGTCATTCAGGGTATGTTATTTCAAAGCTTTTTTCTATAATTGAAGAATTACAAGCATAATTTTTAATATGCAAGATGAGATTTTCATGTGGGCTTTGAGTTCTTGCCTCAGGAATTTCCAGAAAAATGGGTGTGATCATGAGACTTGTGTTTAAAATCTTACCATGCTAGCTCTGGAGCCACAGGTAATATAACTGATGATATTTTTGTACTTGTCTGACTTCCTGTCAGCATACATACTGATTCTGAGGATAAAAATGGTGCTGCACCAAACTGCACCTGCTCAAATCTCTCTGTGCATAGCGACATATGGGTAAATTTAGCCACAAATAAATTATGTACTAAACTATAATATATTATCATAGAATAGGTATCTAAGAAAAAAGTCACTTTCCTCCTGCCTTGATAAGAGCTTTTAAGTAAGCTTCTACTTCCTATTTTTTGAAAGTGTTTTAATTCCTTCAAAATACGACTTCTTCCTCTTTTGACATTTTTTAATTTATTTTTTTTTTTATGAAGCCATATAACTGGTGTTGGTGGAATAATTTCAATTTGCCTAAAGAACTGCTTCCTGTATGAAAAAAAAAAAAAAAAAGCAATTGACACTATTTTGAAGAATTTCAAAGATACAAGGATATTCACTTTTCTACTACTGGACTTCCTATTATTTCAAGGTATGTTAAGTAATAGAGATTTTTACTGATAAACTAAAACCTTCCAAAGCTTTTTTTTTTGCTTTTTTTTTTTTTTTTCCCCCCCTTAAAAGGAATGATGCTGTCACTCACTAGTATCCTTAACTAAGTCTGGTATTATAAACTTATAGTGATCCCGCCTATGTAAGATATTTATCTTGATAATGTTTTTCATGCAAAACATAAAACTTTGAAATACCTATGTACTGAATGACGAGCATTAGACTTATAAGAAAAGCTTCAGATAAACAAGAACTGGTTTAAATTAATGACATACTGAAAATAAGGAAATAGGATTTCTGATTAATTCCTTAGCTTTGGAACCTCCAAATCACCAACACTAGCAACACTTATGGGGTTTGGAGCTTTAGTTTGGTGTTTAAAGGTACCTTCATGAAAAGTAGTTAGCACAGGAGTAAGCAGAAACTAATAAACGCAAATGAGGGACAGGCTTAACACTGCTACCTTGGCCTCAGTATGTCGTCTATTTGCATACATTTCATAAATATTTCCCACCAAAGTTACAATTGCTAACTCAAAAAAGCAACCAGACTAATTGGTACTCTTGAAAACGTGGCATCAGACTGTCACTCTGGATGTACCTTCCCCACGCTGCAGCTTTCTAGCTTTCTGACAATGAGACACTTTAGTGCTACTTGCCACAGACATGACAATACATGTAATACATTATGAAGGTTAAAGGTCTAAGAGTACATTTCTTAATGAAAAGGTACTATGATGCTTAGACACCCTAACATGGAAAGGTGTGTGGACATCCTCTGAAACTATCTTAGCATTGTGTAGGATATGGGATATAACACAGAGTCTTCTGACTTATATTTTAAATCTTGAGTTTCTCAATGAATTAATAGTGAACTTTTTGTAGTTTAATGTGAGAAGTCTATTTCAGTGAATTTGAAATTCAGTTCAAATAGATTCTTTTCAAGAATTAGAAATTATAAAATGAAGAAGGAAAAGTAAATATAGGTGGATATACATGCAGACGATCACTATTATACTTATGGGGAACGTTAAAATGAATTTCCTTAATGAACTGTAAAACATTAATACCTCTTCTATTGTAAGTCGTGCTACTTACCTATTATGCAAATAAATTATCATCACCATCAATAAAACTAGGGCAAAACACATCCCAATTAGAGTATTGTAATATGTTTGTTCCACCAACTTAGTATAATTGACCACAAACTATCAAAAGAATGAAAGTCATAGAAAGGCCAGAGAGGAACAGACTGAAAAGGAGAGGATTATGGGAGACAAAGCTTGAAGAGATTTGTATCTTCTTTTGATAGCAGCAATATTATAGAAGAATTTCAGGACCTTACCTAGTACAAATTTACATAGGATCTTTCCCTTGTGGTCATGAATATTAACTCTTTATTATTTTCATCCTGAAAAGCTTAGGTGCAGGAGTCCATTGATGACAGAATTTAGCAAAATTAAGATGAATTTCTGTAGTGGTTTCAAGTTCCTCTTAAAGGTTGGGGTTTGTTTTTGTTTTGATATGTAGTAAACAACAATAAAAAGACTGTTTATTTTAGATCTAGCTTTGAAATTATGAATATTTCATGTTAGCCTCAAGTTAACTGTTCTGTACTTCAAGGTACTTCTTACACAAATGACCTAGACAGTGATCCGCTTCCCTGCACCTTTTAGACATCTTATAAAAACATGCATGAAATTGAATTACCTCATGAATATAAAGTGACAAGAAATGATTCTTGATAAAGACAGCCAAAGGGAACATAATCATTTTGCCTCATCCAGACCTGATATGGAATACAACAAAACAAAGCTGGCTTGTTTCTGCATAGCCTTTAAAATGCTGAAACACAGAGAAAATGTATTCTCTACTCCTTGATTGCACTGTCCTAGTTCTCATAGGGGACAGATGGTACACAGTCCTTTCAACATTTCAGATTAAAAAAAAAAACACTAAAAATGCAGATTTTAGAATGCCCATTATAGATTTGGATAACATGTCACAAAAAAATGTTGGACTTCCCTGTATCAAAGAAAATAATTCAAAGCTGAAATTGTAGAATATTTAAGTGACTAAAGAGGACTTTCTTCCACTGTATTTGTTTGGATTTCCTTATATGTATGAATAATATGCTTCTAGTATGTTAAAATAGGTTTTATACTTTATGTTACTTTGACACAAAAACTAATTTCATCGATTTGGTTTTATATTTGTATTTCTATATTCACTTTTCTCATTTACTTTTTGCTTTCTTTCAAGATGGAAATACGGATTCTTGGCCTATAAAAAAAATTGCATAGCTGCCTTCTGTGGCCTCTACTAAATATACACATGATAGTCTTAGATTTCCCTACAAGTGAATATACAGTTTCTTGGTTTTCACCTTTAGCTACATCTTTCTTTTTTATAATACTTAATTTTGGAAATGCATAGGCACACGATATATTGATAATGACCCAAAGTTAGCTTTATTAACAACACTTTTCAACCTTCTGATGTGTTGTAAGAGAAAGAATCATGCATATGTCTTAAAACCTTCCTACGTTTCACAACCTAGGTGTATTATTTCTGATCCTACTGTTCACAATCCAGGAGTATTTAAAATGTCTGTGTTCTTTAATGTGCAGTATTCAAGCTGATTTGTATTTGTATTTAACTTATTGTCTTAATTTACCCAATATAATAATTATTTTCTATGACATCATGAAGACTCTGCAGGGAGAATATCTGAACATGATAATGGGTCAAGGCTTGCTTTTTTTTTTTTTTTCTTGGCCCTACATTTTAACACTTCCATGAGCAATGTTGTGGTTAAAATCCTCTCACTGAAGCTCTTTGAATGGTCTATGTATTACCTATTCTTTTTAGGAGACAAGAGAAGTAGTGAGTCATAATAATGCATGGTGCTTGTCTCAGAGCATGTATTTCATTAGTCTGCTGCTGAAAAATGTGTTTAGTCCAAATTTACTTTGATATTTAGTAGACAATGTGAAAGAACACCTCCTTGTAAGTCACATTAAATGATCAGAGAAGTACATCTTTGCTGTATTTTTATGTCCCTGATTCCAGGCCTATCCCAAGGGGATAGGATGCAACATAGACCACAAAGAGATAATTCTTACCAATAAATCTTCTGAGAATTTGTTAAAAAGGGATAGATTCCTCTTGGAATGATTTTTGGAAAGCTTAATTCTGAATCTGGACAACCAAAATGTGTGATAGAATGTGTCACAAAGACCGAGAATGAGAGACATGGCAGAAGTTGTAGGGAAATCTAAGGGCTTTGAGATGATCATTGCTTTTAGTGTAGCATTTTCAGAGTTAATGTAGAAGGTAAAGCCAAGATACTTTCAATAAGACTGCCATGTGCTGGTTTTCACCTTTAAAAATGATCTTTCACTAGTACTATACATTTTAAATGTTTTGAATATTAATATACTTTTCTATCTTTTCACACATATATGTGGATTATGGGAATTTTTCAAAAGCTATAACCAACCTTTTCATTTTTCTCCTGATCTTTGATTTTTACAATTTTTTTCCTTGTTCAGTATTATTTGAGAAATAGTTTATGTACACATTGCAGATATTTTGGTTTGTTTGTGTTTTTTTTTTTGCTAGTTGTGTTAGGTAGCATTTTACTTTAATACATGATTTTCTATTCTTGCTGACCTATTTATCCACAGCTTAAACCAAAAGCCACCAAAAGAACTTTCCATGGTGCTCTTGACTTGGCAAAATTTTCTTTGCTATAAAAATTCCTGTGAAGTAGACATCAGCTGTCTTCTGTTTTCTACTTCTCCTTTTCCCTTCTTCTCATTACATTTTCCAGTCAGGAATTATTTCTCAAGCAATTATATTTCAGCAGGCCCAGTGATGGTCTAATTCTGAAATTTGAGTATACCAGTCACTGTGAGTCCTAAACTCATAATGAAATAATGTGCATTTTGACATATCTTTCCATGCACTTCTCTATGTTTAGGCTCATTTTTCCTGCTGTTGATCTTTTGATAGCTAATTAATATTCAGTCTCAGCAATAAAAAAGACCAAAATGAAGTCCATTACCCTCCAAGATTTTACTTGTACCTCATACTGAATGTTGGTGCAAATGTCCCATTCTTGACTCAGGAACTATTGTGACCTTGATCCTTAATTTTCTGACCTGCTGTCATCTGACAGAGATCACTTTAGAAATATTTTCTAGGGTTTCGTTTAAGAACAAGTTAGTACTGTAAACATGCTCTGCCTTTCACCAAGAAGTGTTTGATTTACTTATCAATTTGAGCCAAATTTACAGAGGATTAAAGGTTAAAATTAAAGTCCAGCAAGTTTCATGAGATCAACATTTACCAGTTTTTGTGGCCAGCTGTTAAGTCTCTCAGCACTCTCAAGCTTGCTGGCCAGGAGAAGCACATGCACCCTGCACACCGCCCCTGCATATGCTGTCACTTGTCCATCTGGGGCAGATGTGGAGGAAGCAACTGGGGAGGAAATGAAAGATTTACAGGGGTGTGAGGTAAATACATAGAGACATGATTGTAAGGAAACTAAAAACAACTGCAATGAGATGTGCTATAAAGTTATTCTATATGAGAATACTTTATTTGGCAAATGTAGATTCTGTTTATTTAAAATTAATATCCTGAGATAGGAAAGTAACTGATTTATTATCATAATTAGGGCTGGGATTTAAAAAATTATTTATTTTTTATTATTATCTTCTGAATGCACTAATACTCCTAAAGGAAATAGCTACAGTAGATTTATTTTACCAGACCAGCCCCCTGTAAATCTCTGAAATTTTCACTGAATTCTTTACTATAAAATAACTATTTTTTGTCCATCAGATCTTTCTTCATAGCTGAATTTGTTAAACTGTTTAGCCCTTTTAGTCTTGCACCTTTTATGTAAGCAGCTCATATTTTTATTATTTTGCAATTGTTAACTAAAGACTAGATGCAAACATATGGTAGGCTTTTTTGATGTGTTTGCTTTGAAGATGTCTTCGACTATCTGAAGTTCCTTATCATGTGGGCTGTGACAGACCCCCATGATTTCACATAGTCTCAACTGCTCTCTGACTGAATGACTGCAGCTTTGCTAGGAAAGAACATTTGAATCTCAGATATCATATCAATATTCATATAAAAATTTGGTGTGGCAGAGAGAGATCTGGGAATACTGGTTGATTTCTGTCCGAGCATGAGCCAGATATATGCCCAGGTGGCACAGAAGGCCAATGGCATCTTGGCTTGTATCAGGAATAGCAGGACTAGGGATGTAATTCTCCCCCTGTACTCGGCACTGATGAGGCCTCACCTTGAGCACTGTGTGCAGTTCCGGGCCCATCACTTCAAGAAGTATATTGAGGTGCTGGAGCAGGTCCAGAGGTGAGCAACAAGGCTGGTGAAGGGACTGGAGGGAAAGTCTTATGAGGAGAGGCTGGGGGAGTTGGGGTTGTTCAGTTTGGAGGAGACTTAGGGAGCACCTTATCACTCTCTACAACTACCTGAAGGGAAGTTGTAGTCAGGTGCGGGTCAGGCTCTTCTCCCAGTCAGCTAGTGACAGGACAGGACAGGAGGGCATGGCTTGAAGCTGTGCCAGGGGAGGTTTAGGTTGGATATCAGGAAACACTTCATGGAAGGGGTGATTAGACACTGGTATGGACTGCCCAGGGAGGTGGTGGAGTCACCATCCCTGGAGGTGTTTAAGGAAAGATTAGAAGTAGTGCTTAGTGACATGGTCTAGCTGATGCCATGGTGTTGGGTCATAGGCTGGACTTGATGATCTTGAAGGTCTATTCCAGCCTCAGAAATTCTGTGATTCTTTGTAATACACATTAAAACTTCTGGAAACTCCTTAAATTATTTATCCAGTTCAAACATTTTGGTAGCTGTTTCTGAAGAAATAGGCATGGCATAAACACTGCTCACAATGCTTGATTGTAAAGCACACCATTGTAAATGGATTGAGAATTTGTTTGCCCAAACTAAGAAAAAGAATGATGACTTCTATTTACTATAGTAAATGTGTTCTATTTGTCTCACACCTTGGGCTGATGATTTCTAATTTAGAAAGATGGTGAAAATCTTTGCTTTACATTACTTTGGTTTTTGCATTGACATCATGGTCAATATGCTGAGAGATGCCCATCTTGCAAGTAAATAAGGGTTACAATAAGATTTACCTTAGACATGATGTCCTGGTTTGGGTGAAAATAGGACTAATTCTGTTCAGTGATTTTACCTTTCAGCTCAGTACTTCTAATTAACAGCACTTTCTGAAGTTAGAAGCATGTTTTTGCAGTGTCTGCTGCCAGCAGTGATAACAACCCATGTTTAGAGTTACTNTCTGTTGGGTCTTAGGGGCTGCCCTGACCCTAAACCACGACACATGAATACATAGAGATCAATGTATTGTTTGAAGAACATATAGCTGAGTCTGAGTACAAAGATAAACATTCTATTTGTTTGAAAAATTTAAGTGAGAGAAGTGGATCTTTTACATAAGACAATCTTTTCGAGAAAGATTCAAATCAATGGTCTTATTGCAGTTTGTAATGTCCTCATGTACAATTATGATAACATTAACCCTTTTGTTTTTTCAATGTTAATGACCCTTATCTTTAACTTGGAATATCCAACTCACTTGTTGGTCTTTAATTTCAAGGCATTGTGTTTGTGACTTATTCCACTGGCATTAAAGAAAATACTGGTTTGGTCATATGGTTGCATATTTATAGATTTGTAAAGTGTGTGGCAAAGGTGTGGAGCTTATCACTAGTCTTAGGAAAATATGTGAAGAAGTCAAGTTCAGAAAGGAAGTCTTTGTGAGTCTTAGTTAACTATTTCTTACAGAAGTTATATCTTCAGTGTTAATATCCTTGATGTTCAGATCTTTTAGCTGTGAAAACAGGTATTAACACGTAATGTTCCCTTATGAAAATTTTTGGTTTATGCAAAATGCAAGTAGGTTAAAAAAAAAAAATATTGAAATGCATTCAGTAAACATACTGTGAGTCAGTATTTAGATTGTTTGGTATTGCTTTTGTTTTGGACTTGATTTTTCAAAGTTTAGATGTAGAAGAATCAAGTGAAAAAAATAAATAAAATTGGCTACAGACTACCAGTTTGCACAGGTGCAAATGATTTTGATCATATGTTAATTTACTGAGCCAAGGGCACAACTCCAAGCTGCAAAACCAGATGCTTGGCTCTTTTCTCTATGTGAAAGAGAAGAAAAGAGAAAGAGAAATTCCGTGAACCATGGGAGGATTTTGTGGTTTTATTATGTAGAGTTAAAAGGAAACATATAAGAAACTGGAGATGGTTGCAATTTTATGCAGGTCAGTGTTCCTTTTTTTAAAAGAAAATAAACTCATAGTCTATCTATACAGTTTATCTACAACAGAGGTGCCTGAACAATTTTTTTACTGTTATTTTTGTTTTTCTCCCTATGCATTACAATTCCAGCAACTGAGATTCCCTCCAGTGAAATTCCTTTCTGTTCTCATCCATCTTCTTTTCTTGATCTCTGATGGCTCTTGAATCTATTATGGCACTCTGTATGAAACAAGCTTATGTCAGTTCACACCTTTTCATCTTCCTTTTTAATTAAATTCACTTATTTTGTTAGTGGCAGAATAAAAAATGTCTGTCGCAGTTTATTAAATTCTTGCATTATGAATATTTATTTTAGATATAAACTTTCAATATATTTCAACAGACAAACTGCCTCCAAGTAATGTGTGGAAGTGAGAGAGAGAAGAAGAAGAATAAAATAAACAGAAGAAAGTTTTCTTTTGCAGAAGAGATGAAGATCTTTTAGACCTGTACTCATATATAAATTTAAACCATAATATTAAACCTATTGCAGGCTAAACCTGGATATTCTAGAGGGGGAAAAAAATTAGTGAAGCTCTTAAATATAATTCAAACTGAGTGTAAATAAACATTCCAAAAGTGACATATTCTCATTTACTGATAGCATTGACTTCCTTATTTTAACAATATCTTGAAGTTGCATCTTCTCTTCCTTTTTTTTTTTTACTTTATTTTATTATTTTTTGTGATTTTCATGGCCTTTTCTCTGTTATTTTGGCCTTCCGGCTATAGCAAAAGTGCAGTTCACGAGTTTCCAAGTATGGCTTTCAAACAGTATCAGAAAGATATTAAAATTCCTTAAAAATATGTTTTCCTCCCTTCATCCCCGTCTCCAAGAGAAAATGGTCAGTAAACTACTACACCACATAGACACACACAAATTGGGACAATGGGTTACACTCAAGAGTACTGAAGGAGTTGGTGGATGTGCTCACCAAGCCATTTTCCATCATTTATCAGTAGGCCTGGCTAATTGAGGAATTAACTGTTCACTGGTTACAAATGTGTTGCCTGTATACAAGGAGGGCTGGAAGGAGGATCTGGGGATTACAAACCTGTCAGTCTGACCTCAGTGCCAGGGAAGGTTATGGAAGTGATCATCCTGAGTGCGATCATGAAACACATACAGGACAACCAATCAGGACCAGTCAGCAAGGATTTGTGAAAGGTAGGTCCTGCTTGACTAACCTGACTTCCTTCTATGGCAGGGTGACCCACTTAGTGGATGAGGGAAAGACTGTGGGTGTTGTCTACCTGCTGGAGTGGGTCCAGAGAAGGGCAACAAAGCTGATGAAGGTCTAGAGAACAAGTCTTATGTTGAGCGGCTGAGGGAACTGGGTTTGTTTAACCTGTAAAAAAAAGGAAGATAATTGGAGACATTATTGCTCTCTACAACTACCTGAAAGGAGGTTGTAGTGTGGTGGGTGCTGGTCTCTTCTCCCATGTAACAAGCAATAGGACAAGAGGAAAGTTGCACCAGGAGAGATTTAGGTTGGATATTAGGAAAAAAATTCTTTACAGGAATTATTATCAAGAAATGGGACAGGCTGCCCAGGGAAGTAGTTGAGTCACCATCCCAGGTGCCATATAAAAGACATGTTGCTGCGGGACTTAAAGACATGGTTTAGTGGTGACCTGGCAGTGATGGGTTAATGGTTGTATTTGATGATCTTAAAGGTCTCTTATAATGAGAATGATTCTATGATTCTGTGATTCTATAAATGTGACTTTCTTCATTTCTCACTTCAAGCTATTTTTTGCTAAGATTATGATCAAACTGAGAAACTATTCAACTGACTTTAGTAGTGACAGGTATTAACTTCTTTCTAAATCTTTTCCCCAACTTTCTTTTTCCTGTTCCCAAAATGACAATGAAGAAACAAGTCAATAAAATTCTGCCCCTGTGTCCTGGTTAGAATGAGAACAGAACTAATTTTGTTCAATGGTTTTACTTTTCAGCTCAGTTCTTCTAACTCACTGCACAGTCTGAAGTTAGCAGTATGTTTTCACAGGCAGTGTCTGCTGCTGGCAGTGATCACATCCCATAGTTAGTATTAGTACCAAGGATTGGTGTGCAGACCAAAGTCACTGCTGGATCTTGTGTACCACATTGGGGGGTACAAAAAAGTGAAAGGCCACACCAGCAGGGAGAAGCAGACAAGCGATCCCAAACTGACCAACAAGGTATTCTATCCCATATATGTTATAGTCAGTATAAAGTGGAGGGATCTGGAGGGTCTAGCTCTCTCTGGGGACTCCTGGGCCCTTCTCCCCTCTTGGACTGCTTTGCCAGCTTTACTTGGCTTGGCTCAGGTCCTCTTTTGGTTCCTTTCTCGGAGCATCCGAGAAGGACTCTGTCCGTTTTGCCTTTGATCCCAATCGGTGTATTCCTGAATCTGGTACCAGAATCCAGCTCCTGAACACAGCTCCTGTCTGCTGTGGGGTCCAGTCTGGGACTCCTCCGGTGCCTGCTCCACAGCATCAGTGGTGATGGTGATGTAATTACCATCAGTGGAGGTTGGGTTTGATACTGGTTTTGTATATATTTGTATATATTCCATTATTATTTTCATTTTCATTAAAGCTGTTCTAATTTCCTCTTCTAACCACTAAGTCTTTCTCCCTTATTCTATTTCTCTTCCCCTTTGGGGAGGGAGGTTAACAGAGAGCATCTCTTACAGGTTTAAGGGGCCTCCCTGACCCTAAACTGTGACACCCTGCACTATATTGGCTTCTCTTTTTTTTCTCATTCATGAAACCATTAGGACTTCTCCTAGAGGATCATCAGTGTAGGTAGAGCTTTAGTCCTTGAAGCATATGTGATATTATTGTGTAGAAGTATGTAATAATGGGATCCCAAGTCAGTCAAAACCTTGGGTTTGCCCAGATCTTTTCTGTGTGGGCAGTTCTCAAAAGCTTAAAATTAAAAACAAACAAACAAACAAATACAACAAAAACCTTTTCCATAACTTCTACATAAAGAAAGCTGCAAGTGATTGGCCAGAAACGTTAGGAATTCATAAAATTCATTAATTTTTCCCACTGAAACCTTGAAGGCAAATTCCAACTTCCAAGTTTGTTTTGCTATCAGGTCAGTGGCTTTGAGTTGTAACAAACTCTACTCAGTCCCTCTTGGCCTCTGCAGAGTTTCTGTCATGTCTGTGGCCTGACTCAGAGACCAGAGCCCGTATTACCACTGAGATACAAGATACAAAGTGACAGACGCCCCAAGACTATTTGTTTCCTAATGCCTTTCACAGAACTACCGCTGTTGACCCCTTTGCTGTGGCTCATGCTCAGCTGCTTCCACAGAGGGGCCCATCACTCCCTTCTGCAGGAGTGTTCTATCCAGCACAGACAACTTTCAAAGTAATATGGAGATAATGCATACAAACAACATAAACTGAGAATGAGATAGCATCCATTGCACATTCAATTAACTGTCTTGAACTGTTTGGAGAAATAAAATTGATTTGGGAACATAAAATCAAACCAGTTTACTGATAACTAGAGTAAGGTTGTATCAAACCTGTATTTGGCAGTAAACAAAAGGTTTAAGAGCTTCCTTTTTAATAGTCTACAAGTTCAGCATTTATCTGGGCAAGTATCATGGCTCAGTCTATAAGCAATGAAACCTGAATCAGCCTATCCTGAGGTTATTCATTACTCCTATTTCAGACAATAATGTCTCTAATTCCCTCTCCCTTTTCCCTGATTACAGAAAAACAATTCCGGCATCTAATTCTTAGAATCCTTGTGGCTTAGAGTTGGTCATTTTGTTCAGTTTAAACTTCTGCAGAAGACTCTGAGTGCTTTGACCTGAAGTTTTAAAACTAAGCAATTTCAAGACTTCATTTCAAAATCAGTTTGTTTTAATTTTTAAATGATCAAATATGACAAAAAAAGGAAACAAGACATCATGACCTGCCATGTTTAAAGATAAAAAAAATATTTCTGCTAAAAGAAGTGTCTGGTCAAACACGGAAATGTTTTGCATCAGTGGAATTTCCTAGAACACAGAAATCACTTCCTTACCAAGCTTCAATAGCAAAAATGAATGTTGAGAATTCCCACAAAGACAGCATCTTGTACCAACTACCTGCATTCAGCAACAACAGAAAATGGCCTAGTAGAAGAATTCTAAGCATGACTGGGAACATCTTCAATGTTGAAGGGCCACACATCTGGAACTGTATTTGGAATGTATGTATGTATCTGTATTTGGAATGTATCTGTATGGATAGTTACACAATACAATGGGAGTGTCTTTTATTGCATATGTAGCACAATGGAAATGTCTCTAATATTTTATGTATTTATTCATAAAGTTTGTATGTATTGTGTTTATGTTACCTGGTCATAATCAGAAAAAAAAAAAAAAAAAAGGTTTTAATACAGTTGGAGATGAAAATGCAAAACTGGATAAAGATGAAATATTTTTTTACAAATCAGTAACATTATTATCTGCATGAAACACAACAGTGATGATGGGGTCTGCATGATGATGGAGTCTGCTTGCTGATAACAAATTCCTAGAAGCAAGATACTTAGTACGGTGCTTTGTAACACCTCTGGTGAAGCAGGAGTATTCCATTTGGCCAATTGGCCATATAATTGCAATTTTACTAAACCAAGGCTTTTTTCCTCATTTTTAACTTACTACTAGAGTTTGCACTTCAAGAAAAAGCTGATCATTTGTTTAGTCCTACTTAATCACTATGAGTGTTATTTAAGATCACTTTTATTTTTTCTCAAAAATACTATTTTATTCTCAATTTTCCTCACCTCCTAATGATACATGTTCAAGACACTTTGTCCATTTTAGAAGCAATTCCTCAAGAACTTCCCCAGCTTAAGCATTCTTGACTGTATTATCCTCTTTTTTCAATCCTTGCTTTAATATTTACTTTAAAAATATTAATATAAAAACTGTAAAATATTCCAAGGAAGGATCCTTGCCAAAATGTTACCCATTCCCCAGAACCTTAGCTGATTTTTTAGTAGTTTGCAGAAATAAGAGGGAAAAGCAAGATATTTAATATTACAAGGTAAAATAAAATTATGAATTAATTAGCTTCACTTCCCACTAGAAAGCTGGTCTAGATGGATGTCATATGCAAGGAACTTAATAAGAAGTTGACTTCAGTAGACTTCACCTTGGGAGGTTCAGAACCTACATTTTTTGCACTGATAATTTCTTTTGTTTTCTGCTATATGTTGCTATGCTATGTCTCCTTTCTATATCTTTTGTTGCATATAATGGCACATATTCATATGTTTTTCTTGTGGTGTGTACCCTTATAACTATAAGCAACTTTTTCTACGCTGTAAATCTGAAAACCAGCCATGCTTAGGAAAGTGAAAATGTACATAATGGAGTGCTGTGAACCAAATCTTTAAATACTTTTCCCATCACATGTAATTAAAATTGTAATTAAAAAAAAGGGTATGGTTTTGGGAATTGGTAAAGGAATATGAATGTTTTCCTTTCTAGGTCAGTAATTCAAATCTGACAAACTTGATGGAAATCTATAATTCCTTCAAGCTCTTAGCTGTAAGGAAAAAAAAAAAAAAGTTGCTTTGCTGAGAGTCAGATTCAAGTTAATAGTAGGCAAAAGTCCACATGGCAAACCTGTCACAGAAAATTTGAACTACTCAGCACTCATATTGGCAAAGGCTTTATTGGAGTAGGCCTAAAGAACAGGTGCAAATGTAGGTGTACTACATTTACTTCTTTTGGCAAGCTCATCAGTCCTAACACCCACTTAAGTTTAGTGCCCATTTTTTATTTTAGTGGAAGACTTCAGTCTCCAGTTCTGTCGAGACACGTATACAAGCAGTAAATTAATAGATATATTCAGCAAAATTAAAATTGGCTTTATCCCTCCAGTCAGTTAGTGGTTATGTACTCTTAGGTAGTCCAATAGATTTTAGAGTTACAAGAGAGTGGTATTTCTTCAGTCAACTCAGTAAACTGTCCTTATTTATACTGTTCAGTCAGGCCTGAATTTATTGTCAAGGGTAATAAATGTGTGGACGGTACTACAGGGAGGATCTGTGGAGCTTGTCAGGCAGAATATTCAGGCATTTTTTTTTTCTCTCAAGATAATGTCAATTCACTATTAAAAAAAAAATAAATCAGGCATGCTGCTGTTATTAACCTCAGATTTGGGAATTTCTGGTCAAATGAGGCTAATCCATCAGTTTGGTGAGCATGACACTGATTATCAGGTTACGTGGAGTAAGAAACTGTCAGGGCGTACCTCCCAAGTAAGTCCCCTAAGACTGAGCTAGAAAGGGCAGTCTCTTTTGAACATTATTCTTCTCCAAAACCAATACAGTACCAAAAAACCTTAGTGGTTTTCCCTGAGAAAATAATGGTACTTCCCAGGTATAAAGAAATTTTTGTTCATTTTTCTACTTTAGAATGTTCCAGAGGCCTGGAAACTACCTTCTCTGCCTATGCTTTGATTGTTTTGAGGTAAGACATTACATAACTGTATGTCCCACCTCTCTTTGGTATGAGTGAATTTGATTGCTGAGAAACAAAGCTACCTGTCAAAACTTTGCAATGCTTTTCAAACTGTATTCAAGGTTCTGGCAAACTTAAATTATTTCTGTATTAAATATAATCAACTCTTCTTGCCACAATGCTAAACTTATCCAAATCTCATTTGTGCCAACATGTGCAGATGACTGAGTGTCATAGTTAGAGGGGCCAGGACCAGTTTATTGTTATGTGGTTAGAAGCAAAACTGTGTATTCTATACTCTCCATGTCATTGCTCACGGGCTGTTAAGTCATCAGTAGCAGTTGCCCAGGACCCATTGTGAGAGGCTCCGTCCAGGGGGAGGAGCTGAGCGCTGCCACCCGGAGGTGGTCTGGGACAGAGGTCAGCACAAGGGTTCTGCCCCCCGCCGGATTTCCGGAGCTGCTCGGCGCCTTCAGGAACCTGCTCGGACCCCTGTGGGAGCGGCGCAGACCTGTCTGGAGTGGCGGCAGGTCTGCTCCGGAGAAATGGAGCGACAGACCTTTCTCCATGGCATCACTGATTTCAGCGGGACTACTGATGCAACAGGACTGTTTCACCGGGACTGCTACCACCACCCCAGCCGGAGGTGTCGGGTTGTATGCGGACTCTGTTTCAGGGTGTTTCTTTTTACTGTTGCATTTCTCTTGTTTTGTATTTCTGACTTGAGTCCCTCGCTGTTTTGCTTTTCAAACCATTACACTGACCTGAAGGGTTGGGAGGGACAATACAAGACAGATTTATTCTGATTTCCACATAGGAAGAAAAGCAAGCATACATGCCTATGCTTTTTTAATCAGTATGAAAAAGACTTTCTTCACCTCACTGAAATAATGTAACACAATATGCTGGGTCAGGAATGTAGAGAGGACTCAGCTTCCCATATGTGTCCTGCAGTTAACAGTATGGGCTGAAATACCATCACTTACAACTTTATCATGGTGCAGTGGTGTGATATACTGCTGGTTATTTCGCCTTTCTGCTTCGCTTTTGTCACTAATTCTGGATCTTCTATTACAAAACACAGATGTGAGTTAGGAGACAAAAACACCTCCTTTTAGTAGAAGTTGAGCCAAAGAAAGAGTTTATTGAACTACATGCTGTAAGAAATACTGAAGTCTTTACCATAATTGAACCTGAAGTGACCTCTTTAGAATAAGAAAGGGACAAAAATAAATCAATCATCCAGTCTGTAGCAAGAAGAAGGAAAAGGGGCATCAGAGAAGCCCTTAACATACTTGTTTTATTCATGTAGCGATGACCACAGCTTTTAGTCATGATTAATGCATGCCATTGATGCATCACTTCTAACATTTGTTTTTATTTAAAGAAACCAAGTAGGAAGTATTAAAAGCCTCTCAATTCAAGTTTTCAGTTAAAAAAAAAAAAAAAAAAAGGAAAGAAAAAAAAGAGAAACTTGAAAGAAAAATTGTCTCTGA
>VWZY01008973.1:45325-59100 GCA_013399075.1 Chloroceryle aenea
AGAAAGTGAAACTTGAAAGCAAAATTGTCTCTGATGGCATAAAATAGAGGCCAATGTTCTGATGCATTACAGAAGGGAGGTTATAGGCAGGAGCTCCAGAGCACTAGGAAAACACTGATAATGTACTTGCATTGTGGTTTTTTTGTAAATACTGTTGATTAGGTAAGGATATTATTCATGTTACTTTTTTCATCCATCTTAAATTGAGGAAAGCAGTCATAAACTATCTTAGAGATGTGTTGTATGAAGAAGAATGTTGATATTTATTTATTTTTTTTATTTTTTCAGGAAGGGAATAATTGAAAGAATCAAAATACCACCTACTGAAAAAAGTGACATAGTGATATTCTCTCATCAAAATGTTGAAGGGCTAAAACTGAAATCATAGTATTATAGAAAGGAAACATAATAAACAATTGTGAAACTGTGGTCAAAGCAGTCAATTCAAAGTGTATGAAAGGTATCATTAGATGAGTTTTCTTGCCTCTACCTCTTTCCTCCTGCCAAGTGATGCTAAATGTTAAAAACCTCAATTCTTGAATAAAGCAATGAGACTTTTTCCTTGTAAATACATGAAGTGCAGAGCTAGGAAGTATGATAATTTGGGCATTAAGGAATTTTAATTTGTGTTTGAAGAGGAAAAATAGCAAGAAGGCAGGCTTGCAGATCTTTGTTTAGCTGTTGATTCATGTGTGTAGCATCCGAGTGCAAAATCTTGATTTAATTGTGTTTCACATCTTCTTTGGTATGGTATAGTATTCAAGAATGTTGACTGAGGACAGAATAGTTAGAAATTTTAACTACTTTTGGACATCATTATAACAAAAATGCAAAAAGAAAGAATTTATGAGATAGGGTAGAAAAATATTTCTGCCTCTTATGGTCCTGTTACTGGTCAGCACTGAATGTTACTGGGAATTTTGTATATTCATGTGAGCCTCTTGAAGAGGGTGAGGGGAAGGCTACCCTTAAAAGGAATAGGTGAGGGAACAAAACTGGCTGAATTAAAGATTTTGCCCCGTACTCAGTAGTTTCATTTCTAAAGAGGTATATTCAATATTGCTACTTCAAATCATGCAGGATGTGCCACTTCAGGAAGGTAAATTTCCTTAACCAGGGGTAAATGTGTATGAGTTACAGAGAGCATAAACTGATAAGAGCTTCTAAAAAGATAATAGATTGTTAAAATTTTAAACCAGAAAATTTGCTGCCTGGCAGACACTAAGGGTGATGGTACAGCACACAGATGCCCACGTACGTAAAAGCTGGGCCACTGAGGAACAAAACCAAACCCATTAGGTAGACCAGGTGGCTAAAATCTTCCAAACAGATTTGGACTGGGAGCACAGGGGTGAACTGTTTCTAGCTTGGTGGGTCCACGACACTTCTGATCACCAAGCAAGAGACCCCATGTACCGATGGGCTTGTGATCGCGGGATGGATTTAACTATGGCCATTACCATGCACATGTCCACAATTGTGACATATACATCGTCATAAAGTAAGCCAAATGGATTAAAACCTTGGGGTATGGGGGTGGGGGGGATGTTGAAATACAGAGACCTGGCAAATTGATTACATCACATGCCAGGGTAAGGGTGTAATGACAGTGGTGGAAGCAAGCATTGGATGGCTGGAGACACATCCAGTGTCTCATGCTATTGCCTGTAATACTATTCTGGGCCTTGAGAGAGAAATCTTGTGGTGGCATGGTACCCCAGAGAGGACTGAATCAGACAATGTGACCCATTTCAGAAACGACCTTATAGGCGATTGGAACAAAGTGCATATATGCATAAGAGTGCCTTATCATTGTTACAGTCTTAACTTCCAATCATGGGTGATGCATTTTTCTTTTTCCTTATTCTCTTTTCATCCTCCCCTGGAAGGGAGGAGGGCAAGGGCTAATAGAAATTCTGCTCTGTGTTTCATGTGGGCTTTCCCTGAGCCTTAAATGGAGACAAAATTTTGTATGTGATTTAAAACATTTTGAGATGCTGACATGCAAATTTTAAATGCTGTATTTCAGCGACTTTTTAGGAAGCCATAAGGTACATTGGTTAGTGTCTAGGCTACTGATAGTCTCCTGCATCATTAGTAAATTGTAATGGTTTGAAAAAGCAAAAACAGCGAGGGACTCAAGTCAGNATTCATTCTGAAATTACAATAAACACATTTCTGTCCTTTGGGCATATGAATTCATACCAAAAGCTCTATACTATATGGGGCCATAGTATGTAGGCTGTGTTTCATGCTGGTGCCCTAATTCAAATGACTGTCACTTTAAAGGCATTTAGAGGAATGTGACCAGAAGGGGTTAATAATAATGAAATATTTTTAAACTCAGCTGATTATAGTGAAAACTGCTAAAGATATTTCTGAATTTCAGTGAATATTTATGGTGAAAACTATTATCTTATGCTTCTGTAAAGACATGTAGAAAAACACCTGATAGTATAAAAAAACTAAAGAAAATCAAGGCTTCAAAGAATAAAAATTACATTTGAAGTAAACCAAAACCTAAAATTTAAAAAGACAAAAAGACCCTGAAAATATAGTGAGAAGTAGAATATAGGATAATTAAATTGCGGGAGAACCCAATATGCTAGTTAGAATACCAATCAAATTAACAGAAGTGTGGTTCATGTCAGAGAAGTAAATTAATGAGAATGTGATTCAAAAACTGAATATGATTCCTGTCACGTTAAGTTCAAAGTGAAGACAAGAGCTTCATGCTTAAAATGAGGGCTACCCAATGGTGCTTAAAATAACAACAAAAAGGAATCAAAGGAAAATTTGTGGCCTTTTGAAAAATGCATATTCTTCAGAGCTATGTGTAAGACTAAGCTCCAGGCACAGCTATGGGAGAAATAGAATATTTTGTACAGCTTTTCTTTGTGCAGTTCAGATGACATACGAAGATAGTTTGGTATGTGACAATGAAAAGACATCAGAGTAATTGCCAGTTTAAAAGTTACTAACCCCTGGATGAAATGAGATAATTCAGTTAACTTCTTTAAAATACAAAAAACATCTTGTGATGGAGATCTTTGGCTAATTATTTCATCAGTTTAAAAGAAAGAGGATCGCATGTTGGATAACACCATTGGCAAATAGTTATGACTAGTCTTCCTATCTCCAAATCCGATTCCCAAGCAAGGTTTCTATTGTGATCTGACAAAATATGGCCCTTTCCTCTTGGTGTTCTTTTTTCTGTTCTCCTTTTCTTTTCTTTTCTTTTCAAAAAACCCAACAATTTGGAAAACTAGCAAGTTGGTTGCTCTGTTAAAGCAGGTGAAGTGAGAATTTCTATTAAGAGATCAAACAGAATAGCTTATCTGAAATAGTGGTAATAAAGCATTCAGTAATTGCTTCTCTGTTATTTTATTCTAGATGTTGTGCCTTTTTATTTCCTAAGTGGCCAAGTTATTTTCTCTGCTCTTCCTTTCCTTTGTTCTTCACTTACTCGTTTCTCTTCTGTTTTATTTTTATCACATATTTTATCTTAGATTTCTATTTCCCCCTATATATCTTACAGAAGACTCCACGTCCCTGCATACTGTGTTTCTTTATGCAATCTCTTCAGTTACTTCCTCCCTCATCTGCTCTTTCCATGACCTATCTAGCTGAAGATAACTTGACCTCACAGGATGTAGACTTGGTTTTTATTTATTTATTACTAAGCTCACCAGTATATAGTATATTGAGCAAAAAGAAAGCGTTAACCTTTGTCATACTTCAAATGAAAAGTCTGCACTAAAGCCAAACCATTTTGTCTCAAAGTAGTTACAGAGTGGGATAGCATTAGTTATTCCTAATTTAACGGTGGCCCTGAGCCTTTCTTGAGAACAAATACTTGGAATTGGATTCTGACTAGCAATTTTTAAGCTTGAAACCAATGCAAACATTCTCTGATAGCAGGGAATAAAGATGCTTCTATTTTGGTCCATGCTATCTTGTTTCATGAAACCCTCTGCCCTCTGACTTTTCTGAAGCTGAATGTGAGAGAGCCCCTCCTGTAAGTTATTTTTTCAGCACAAAGCAGGAGAAACAGGAAATAATATATTCTCTGTGTTAAGTGGTAGAGCTGCTTTTGCTACTGATGCTCCATGATTGAAGTAGCAATTTGAGTATTCATGCTGTACTCTCCTTGGCTTTGCCTTACCGACTGCCAGGAATTTCTTGCTCTTTGTGAGCAGGCAACTCTTGAAGAGTGAATCTCAGCACCACACCAGGGAGTTAATGTTCTTGCTGGGTTCCTGATAGCTTACCTGCATGCTGACTCTGCTGCCAATGAACTTTATCCTGTCACAGAAGTGAGGTTTGCCTCTGGCTGTTTCTTACTCTTTTGAGGAGAGAAAATGCATGAGCCTTTGTCCCTGAGCAATAAAGATTTTCAAAGTCTTCTCTTCAGCCTACATACATGAACTTTAGAATCCTGGACAGCTATTTGTAAGTACCTGGAGACTTATGGGTCTATACAAGTTATTAAAATCTAATGCATAATTGCTATTCTTGTGGGAGAAGTTTCAGAGTAGGAGTCATTTTAAATGGACACAGAAACCAATTACATACGTTGTGGGGATAAGATCCAGATCAAATTTAAGAGGGTATAGGCACTAAATGGTGGCCTTTTGATACATACAATTATGGAGGATTAAGATAAAATTTATGGTTTCCCATTATCTATAATTGGTCATTTATCATTTTTCAAAAAATGAAGGCACTTCTTCAACTGCCACAATGATGAAAAGCATAAAATTACATGTCAATGTCACTGCAATGTCCATGAAATTAACCCTTCCTTTCACTCTGTATTCCTTCTTTTCTGAGTTGTGTGTAGACAACTCTATTAATCATTCCATTAAATTGATCTACAATCCTTTAACATCTTTACTTGTGTGAAGGAAGAATATTTACAGTCATGTTGCTAACTTAAAAAGAAAAACAATTTGGCTACCTTGTATTTTATCTACAACTGACTCTTTGGCCTAGTTCCTGGCTTTGAAAAACCTTGAATTTAATATTTGGATAAACAGAAGCTGCAAGTCAGAAACATCTCCAACCTGAACTCCTCCCATTTTGGCTGTTGGAAGTTGGATATCCTAAGTGAACTTTCAAGGGAAGGTGCTCAGAAAAGGCTACTCACAGATACATTTGCGACAAAGTCTACCGGACCCTTCCTTCTTTCCATCTTCCCTACTGGGCTACCTACTATCCTGAGTTTCTTCGTTCCTTTCTTTAATAAACTGGAAACCAAACCAAGCCAATACTGAGTAAAAGTTGCCCTTGGATGGAGGTAGTGCATTTGAAGTCTCATTTTGCTTATTTGTTTGCACATACGTGTCTTCATCTGCTTATGGGAAAAACATGATTTTTAATCTCATTTGCTCAACTAACTTGTAAGCTGCCTTATTGTCCACTACAGATAGGATTTATTTCTTATTTATTTTTTATTTTAGCACTGTCCTTTAGACCATTTAAAATTGTAGACTAGAACCAAGACAGATGAATATGTTTGTCACATCCTCCAAAGAATGGGAAATTGGAAATCTGCTGTCTGTGTGTGACTTAGACAATACCAAAAGATTGTCAGTAAGGTATGTGTTCATGCAATTGATAGACAGATCCTTCTTTCTTGAAGCATTAATTAACATTACAAATTAACAATAAATATCATGTAATATTATGGCTGTGCAATACTGGAGGATACATATTTTTCTTGAGTGTCCCCAGGTTATATTATTAAAAGTAAATATGAGAACCAAGGATAGATCTGTCAGCTACTGTGGGAAAAAAAAAGAGGAAAAAAAGAAGTGATGATCAGAGTTCAGGGGGAGGAATGTTAATGAGGTGTTCTGATATAGACTACAGTAATTCAACTTCACTTTCTTCTTTTCTCTGGTGTCTTCTGGTATGCTTAACATAGGCATACCCATCTGGGTCTGCTCTCTTCTCTGTGGTACAGTTAATATTGATTTTGCATGCACACCTTTGTCTCAGAATCACTATGGAGAAGGCATGCTAGAGCTATTCTTCCTATGTCATGAAATACAGTAGTCTTCTTCACAGAATTTATTTTGTAAGCAATTACTTTCACTTTACATCATTAGGTTCAAATTAACTTCAATGCCCACTTTGTAAAATGTTATGTTGCCCTTTGTTGTGGAAAAACTATATTAATCCCCAAAACTATGCTCTTGGAATAGGCCCTGATGCAATATGAAATAAACGGTAAGGCTCACAGATCTCATTTCATAATCAAGACCTTTTTGTCTTCTCCGTGTGGTTTTATAAGTGATTTAACAGTTCATGAGACAGTTGTAGATTTGAACATAGGAGTAGCAAAACAGGCCTCTGAGAACTATTGCAGAAGCCGTACTGCAATGTAACATTGGGCAGTGGGATATTTATTTTTGTTCAACCTGCTGCTGCAACACATATATTGAAAATCTGTCTATAAATTAAATCATAACTGGGATATGCAGTCTTTGAAGAACAGGAGAAGTAGTAACATTCTCCCCTCTCCCTTTTTGCTTTCCTTGTTCTATCCCACTTATGATAGGACCAAGGCTGAGAGTCTGGGGTAGAGCAAAAGAGTCAAGTAGCGTGTTTTCTTCCTCAGATGTGTTCTCAGAGGACCTTTCTCCTTTACATGTTTGAGCAGGAAATGGCACAGCAGGGCATCATCTGCTAACCCAGTTCACTAGATGATGCAGGTTACTCACTCCTCCAACATAATCTGAAACTCTTGCCGTTCCCTTTTGGTGCTCCCTAGGTAGGGTAGGTTTAAAATCCAGACTCTGTATCCTTTTACTGCACTGTTTATCAGTTACAAATATTATATCTTTTACTGTGGGAATATTGAATCATTATTTTTTCCGCTACTTGTTTGCACATCTGGATAATCACCATAGCAACTGATGTATGCCGGGTGCCCACTCAGAAAGAATTCTATCCTCTTAGTCTCTCATTAAATTCATTACATTAATTGCCAAGCAGATATTAAATCAAACCTGGGACTGAAAAAAGATGAAAACGTTTTACTATTTATTACAAAAAAAAAAACCTATGTAATATAAAATAGATATCAAATATTTAAATCATTTAAGTGCTTGATTTGTAAATTAATATGAGTGCAAAATTTTAACTGAGAAGAAGACAAACTTGCACTTTGGAAAAAAGTTTAGGAGACTTAACTGCCTGAAAACTATCACTGTAGTAAAACAACTCAAAGTTTTTATTTTCTTTTTATTTCTTCTAAAATAATATTATGGTTGCACAGTTAAGAATTCAAAAGTCAGGCAAATACTGTAACAAGGTTTTAAAAGCTTATTAATGCTGGGGGTTTTTTCCATGTGAATTATGTACTTGTATATGCACTGAACTTTAACCGTTTAATTATATATTTTCATGGGTTTTAGTCCAAACTTAGGGCATGCATATTAAGTTTTGCCTTATGCTTCTACATGTCCAAATTAATTCTATATATGGTATGAAAAATCTGACGAATTTTAACAATGCTAGATTTTAGCCAGCACTTTTCATACTTTTATTAGTAATTCTAGTTTTCTCATGTTCTTTATCTGTTCTGTCTTTGTTAGTGTACTGTTAATTTTCTTTTCAGCTAACATCATTTTCCCATAAATGTGATTCAGGTGGTTCAACAGTTCATGATTTTTTTTCACTTACTTGTGGGCCATTATTAAGACCCTGAGAAAGTTCCTCATGCTAACATGCCATTGTTTTCCTTCTCAGAAATGACATTTGGTTCTTTGAGACGCTAATCACAATAACTGATTAAAAATCACATTGTCATCTACCAACATTACAGAGCGTGTTTTACATCACTTCAGTGTAATAAGGATTTGGGCCCAACATAAATTAATTTAAATTAAGTTTAATTTAATTTAAGTTTAATTAATAATTAAATTAATTATGCCAAATCACAGTGCTTGGTTTGGGCAGCATTTCTTGGGACAGGGAAGGAAACAGAGTTTGAAGATCCATTGTCCATGGCCACTGACCAGCCAAGAGTTCCATTTTTAAAAATAAAATTTTAATTGATTTAATTATTGGCAAAAGGATAGTGTGGAGGGAAGATAGGTAAGGAATGAGTACAGAAAATACCACCCACAAGTTAACTGACAGATTCTTAAGAGTGAAAATATGCTGTACAGTTAGCACAACCATTGTGGCAGACATGGTTCCAAAACCCCAAAATTTTATCAATTTGTGGTTTTGGTCCAGAAACTTGAGAACTCCCATAATAAGCAAAGCCTTAAATCCATGTCACAACTACATGGTAGCAGCTAGAAAGCAAGTAACAACACAAAG
Organism: Chloroceryle aenea; assembly: GCA_013399075.1. Classification (NCBI taxonomy): domain Eukaryota; kingdom Metazoa; phylum Chordata; class Aves; order Coraciiformes; family Cerylidae; genus Chloroceryle; species Chloroceryle aenea. Next base: position 53,663 of record VWZY01008973.1, read on the forward strand.
GCACATGTATTTGCACGTACATTGCTCTTCAAGGTTAGATCTCTGCCTAGGGAAGAAAGGGACATGGTGAAAGAGGCTGAATTAATCATTAGACTGTGGGTTTTGTTTCCTTGCAAAGGATCAACAAGGAATCAAGGATCTAAATCATTCTATATAATTCAGCTTTGGCAAGTCCCATTTGTTTTTTCTTTGTTGCACTTATGGCTGCCACCATATGGCATCAAAGTGTTTAAGGAAAAACAGAGCAAAAGAATGAAGATTTCAATAATAGAACTTTCTCAGAATGTAGATTCTCAAGGATACAGGTAGCTCAGTTATGCCTAGATTTATAGTGTTGCCACTCTTGTTTGCAATGTCAAAAGAGCTTTTACTTGGCCTTTGCCAAAGATGTGCAATGAAAGAAGACTGCACTTTCCTTCTGTATTAATACTAAAACCAGACAGTATTGCCCCTTATGCACAATATAGGCCATGCATAAAATAACCTAATGCACTATACATTTCCTAGATGTAATTTAAAGCAAAAGAAAGTGTTTCAATAAAACTTTAATGGAAGTCTAAATATTAAGCACTCAGAATAGACCTCAATTTTCAACCTAGCTGTTTTCTTCAAGTGCAGCAGTGGAACAAAGAAATTCTTCACTTTTTAAGCTTTCATTCTTTATCGTCTTGCATAAACGAGCGACTAATGTACAGGACGTATTATGAGACTATGCAAAACTAATTATTACTCTTCTGAAGTAAAATATGAATATCACCAGAAGCTGCTATTGTGTACAATGTATCTTGTAGTATCTAACAAATAGCCTTCAGGCCTTCATAATTACTCACAGGGATATTAGAACTGGCAGATTTCAGGTGTGTGCTACAGAATAAAAAGGAAATATTGTAGGCTTGGTTAACAATTTCTCATTTATATTTACAAATTTGACAAATCTGACAACTATTGCACTACAAGAAAGATCTGGTTTTGCTACCTTTCAAATGAAGATGGATGGTTCAAACTAGTCTGTTTTCTTTACTAACAGGAGGGTACCTGACATCCTGCAGAGAGACTTGTAAATGTTTAAGCAACATAAAGATATTCCTTAAGAGGCTTCCAATGCATTTACTGAGATACATTTCTATCTAAAAGTTGCAATAATGTTAAGATGCAATGACCTAGCATTTTAAGAATTATTTTTATGGCAAGGAGCATAAAACAGTTATTTTATCCCAAATAATCTTCTGAGATTTCATCAACGAAAATTATTATACAAAGCATAAATACAAACCAGACCAGGTTGAGTTATTTAATTTCTTATGCAACTGTCACAGCACCATTTCTACCTACTATGTATGACAAAAAAAAAAAAAAAAAAAAAAAAAAGAATTTATCTTCAGTGTTTCTTTTTGCATTGTTGCCTGATTAGTTTGCTAGATGAACTCTAGCTTCTCTCCACTGAATATTACAGTGACCACTGGACTAGTTCTTATTTCATCCAGGTTTCAAAACTTTTTTCTTTTCTAACACCTTCGTAATTTTTCCTTTCCTTTACATATTTTGTTCCTTCTCATTATTTGTGCAAAAGTACCAATGTGTCACATGCTTGCATAATAAAATTTCTCAGGGCAAAGCAAATTTTGTAGGTAGTTAATCGATGTCTTAGCTTCATGGTCATCAGATGAATACAAAAAAAATGTCATATCAAAGACACTGATGAGTTAGCTTCCCTGATCACTTGAATAAAGTTTTCTTTCTATTGCTTGTACAGCCTATGTTAACCAGTCCTTCCACCATAACGAAATCTAAATATAAGACTCAAGCTCATAAACTGGATCTAAGCAAGCAGAGAATGGACATTATTCCATGACTAGCTCCTTGAATTTGCAATTACTTTTAAAGGATACCGTGATCAGTTAAATATAATGTGAATAATTATTTCCTTCAATATAGTAACATTAACTGAGTGTCCTGAAAATTAGTTTCATTTCATAGCAGAATAATATTTTGTGGTACAGGTATGATTACAAATTCACCTACACTGTATGAAGAGAGATGATATTAATGATGTTAACAGAAGAATAAAACAATAAAATCAAAACATTACAATACTGTGAAGCAATTTGATGCAGTACTACATTATTTACATTACTGTATGTTTGGAGCATATTTCAGAAGCTAAAATTAGGGCAGTTAAACTGTAACAGTGAAGTACAGATTTTTTTTTAAAAAAAGTAAAGCACAGATAATTATTATTTCAGCTATACACAGACCTGAGATAGCATCAACTAGATAGCTTTTAGTACCTACACAGCTGAGAAAATCAAATAGCATAGAAATAGTTCTGCTACAGTACTGCTAAAAGTATACAGAACATTGACAATAGATGGCAGTCATAGAAACTGTGGCAAAAGCAATTTCAAAAAAAAAAAGCATACTTTTTTCTTTTCAAAATGTGAACAAATGAGCTAAACAAGGCCTGTCAAAATGTTGAGAATTATGCTATTTTCCACTTTCTCCTAAATTGCTGTGAGCTCGGAGGAGGAGAGCGCCAGACCTTTCTCCACAGCATCTCTGCTTTCAGTAGGACTACTGCTGCAACAGGACTGTTTCACTGGGACTGCTACCACCCTCCCAGCTGGCAGTGTCAGGTTGTATGCGGAGTCTGTTTTGGGTGTTTTCTTTGTACTGTTAAATTTCCCTTGTTTTGTATTTCTGACTTGAGTCCCTCGCTGTTTTGCTTTTCAAACCATTACACCCACACAGACAGTTTGAATAAAATATAGGGATAAATGTATCTGTCACATAAGATAGAAGTCTGATGTGACATAAGAAGACAGTGGACTTTACAATACAGTGGTTCTGAAACTCATCATGATATGTGTCAAAGGTAAACACACAAATGTAGAAGCACAAATAAGCTCAAAGAAACTTAAAATTCTGTAACCACCTTCCTTGCCTTCCTTTCTTCATCTAGTGAAAGATGTCCCTGCCCATGCCAGGGTGTTTGGACTAGATGAACTTCAAAGGCCCCTTCCAACACAAACTATCCTATGAGGCTATGATACTGTAGTTCTATGGTTCTATAAAATAAAATAAAATTACTGAAAGGGAAACATTTTTTTTTCATTTATTAGAAGACATTAATTTGTTTAAGAAATAAAATAATAACAGAAGTGCATCCAAAATCAAACCAGATGTATGTCTGCTGTGAAACAAGCCTATTTATACCTAATACACGCACACAAAAAAATGGAATACAATTCTGTGTTTGAAAAATACCTTTGTTCTTTCAAAGTTAGTGCTTTACACAGTATCTGCACATGAATGAGCCGTTTTCTTTTCAGTCAACCTTATTACAAAACAAAGTCCACAGAAAAAAAAACACAGAGTTCTCTGAGGCTCTTCCAAACACCCAAACTGAGGGAGGGGCTCAGAAAGTAACTTGTGTGAACAGCTTTGTGGGTAAGGACAACACAGCGAGTGTCAGAACAAGTGAGCAAAGAGTCAAGCCGAGCTCAGACTTCATATACAGCATTTGGAAGAAAGGGGCATCAAAAACCTCACCCCAAACCCCAAAGAAACCATATACACCTTTGATAGTAATTAGGATAATTTTAATTTTTTTTTACACAATTTTCTGTCCACGAGTTTTTTTCACTTCAAAACACCATTCTCTGTTCCAGAGACGCACTAAATGCGACCAGTAATATGTCTGCAAGGATTACTTTCAATTTGTAAGTTAAAGAATTGATCAACAGTTTATTGATGCTGATAAGTAATAATCTATTCCATTCCTGATACTGAGCTAGCTACATAAGTACTGTCAATGTTCTCCTCTCATTTAAAAAGAAAACATCCAGATGTTAAGCACCTACACCCTTCAGAGGCATTTTCAGAACCTGTGACTCAGCCTTTTTTTATTATTCTTTCCAGCTTTTTTTATTTTCCTCCCTGTAGTGGTTAAGGTCCGGCGTTCAGAAGATATCGCGTTATACAGAAAGACAGGGACAGCTAGATAGCCAGTAGCACTTGATTTATAACGCTAGCAGACGGATGTCACATTGTAAACCTAGGCTATATAACGTGGTGTTGCCCACTAATAAACGCCATTGTCATCCACCACGTTGGTGTCTGCGTGCTAATGGACGGTGTGGACACTTAGTGAGCTGCGTAATGTTTCCCGGGACCAGGTCCCTGTCGCCTTGTGCCCCAAGCCAGGGCTCCGAAAGGTGACACCTCCCCAGGGAAACTGTTGGTTTTCAGTCTTATATATGCACACAGGCATGACTTGGATACACCTTACTTTGTTCATAGGCTTTTGCTGTCACAATTCATGAGCAAGGAGGGTGGTGTGTTTCCAAGATCACTCCTTCCTTATTCAAGTTGGATAACACATCAGTAAAAGAAAGAGAAGCTACATAGTCATGATTCTTCCATCTCCCACCTCATATTTAAAGTTGCAGATGAGCTGGAAGTGGAGCAGTATTTGCCTGTATGGCTGGATCAAGTCACTTGGCTTTGTTCATACCACCAAAACATGAAGAGAAAAATGTTCCGGGCCACAACCTCAGTGAAGGTTTGATGCAGGGTCATCATATGGGCCTCCACCTGGTTTATTTCTTGGTTCAGTAATTTCAGTATCTCATACTTTTGGTTCAAGGGTACACAGCATTTCACAGATCACTGCAGGTTTCCATCATGTGGTAGCTATCCCATCCTTCCACTTATTCCTGGTGGACTCCTGGGCCCAATACAATATGGCACAACAGATCCCCAGTCCCAGGGGGAAGCTGTAAAGATCTGCACCTCTTGAGTCTTGCAAGTAGGGAACACTGCTTGTTGTGGCAAGCAGTGTTGTGTGGCAGCACCAGCTGTCTCCTAATTTGGAATCCCTTTTCAATTTCTGTAATCGTACTTATTTTTCTGTCCAGATGACTCGGATACTTATTTATTTATAAATTTAATCAATTTTATGTTCTTGTATGTTATTCTCTTGATAGGGTAGAACTGTTTAAACTAAAACTTTCAGAGTTTGCATCTCTAATAGCAAATTTCTTTTCACTTTTGACTCTGTTCCTCAGAATAAATTTGTTTTCATGATTACATTCATCTTTTTAAAAGCTCTTTGATTATCACGTTACATACTTCTCCTTGGTTACTCATATTATATTTGAGACACTTTTCATGTGCTTAAACACAGATTTATATTATTTTTTCATCCTTTTTTCTTTGCTTCTGAAAGAACTACCTAGTTAAATAAATTCAAAGTCCAGTCCTGTCCCAGTTAACATCTCCAGGATAGAACAGGGTGCTGAGAGCACGTTGCTAGTACAGTCTGGTTACCACATTGATTTAATTGCCTCTGGAAACAACATCATAGAAACATAGAAATGTCTGGGTTGGAAGAGACCTCTAGAAGTCATCTAGTCCAACCACCCTGCTGAGAGCAGGGA
>VWZY01008973.1:59563-70548 GCA_013399075.1 Chloroceryle aenea
CTCCATCTGGACTTTGAACCATTGACCACTACCCTATGAAGAAAAGGTGCTTTCCTCAAGGTAAAATTGATGCCAAAACTTTAACCCCTCTAAATTTCCTGATCCTCATTCAATAGAGGTAAAGAGATTTGGCTAAAGAAAAATATATAGACACTGTGTTTGCTTTGTAGACTGAGCCACAGCTGCATTTCATTGCAGGTGGTCACTGATAGCAGTGTATAATGGAACAATCCTTAAACTATCACATGGAATATAATGAATGGCTGCTTACAGAGCATTACTGTGATTAAGAGAGCACTGTGGTGAAATCTTAATCACAGCTGCAGACCAAGCTTGACTTGTATATTAAGTGTTCAGCTGTAATTAAGTAAGGGTGGGGAATAATTTCAAATTATTAATACAGTGATGTGATGAACTCTATACTTGATTTTTTTGGTCAAAGTTTCTTCACATTTCTCGAAAAGGAAGGAGTCGTTTCAGTGTAATTAATTCTGTGGCACACTGATGTCTTCCTTGACATTCCTCCCCCCAGCATGCTGGGGAGGAACAATACATATCCTGAAGAGCGTGAAACAAAATGTTGACACGCAGAGTTGACAGTTGTTTGAAATAAGGCTGAGATCATCAACTTACAGAGATGGCAGAAGGTAGAACATCATAAGCAAGAGTTTTCAAGGGATTTCCTGTCATTTAGAGAGACACTGTTACCTGAGACTAGACTAGTTATCTGAGACTAAGCCTAAGGTGAGGAACCTTTGCATGGTTGCAACAGAAAAAGTATGTTCAAAGTCTTCTTATTTCTGTTATAACCTATTTATTTTGAAGTTTCTTTAAAAAGTTTCCAAGCTGCTTTTTTTCTCTGGGGTGAGGTTTGTTTTTGTGTTGGTTTGTTTTTTGTTTGTTTGTTTGTTTTTACTTTGGGGTGCATGTGGTGTGAAATCTTTCTGGATTTGGGAACTTAAGGATAAAGTAAAGCATGAGTCAGCTTAGTTCAATGGTCTACCAAGTAAAGGCATGTTGCACGTTACAAAATTGTCATTAGAAATACTCAAAAGTAGCAAATACTCTCTAGAAAGAAAACGAACTTTTAAAATATTTTGCAGTTTCTTTCTCCTAGCTATTCACTGCCCAGTTTATTCATATGAGGCTCTTTATCCCTTGATAATTCCTCAAGGCATTGGGGAATATATATATAAAATAGATTCATTTGAACAGATTCCACAGTCATTAAGTAATCATGCTGTTGTGGTGGTGTAATTCTGGAGTGACAAAAAAAAGAGTAAAACCCACTAAATTCAAGTTATGCAATCAAATGGGCTTATACAGAGTCACATATTTGCCTGCTGAAATTTCACCTCAAGTTCTATGCACCATTTCAGCCACAATTACAATAATAATAATTACATGACAAGGATTTTTTCAGTGAGATAGTAAATCTCTAAGATGAATTTTCAATCTTTATGAATAAGCAATAATGAAGACCAGAATTAGGTAAAAAAAATGCCTTCTACAGTCTTAGTTTGCTTTCATATCCTCAGCATCAGATCTGGAAGGCAGTGTATGTGTACATAGTGTTTGTGTTGCTAAACATGTTAAAAGTGAACAAGAGTATGTTTTTCTTTTTTGTCTCTTGCCTTCAAAGAAGTTTCTCCACATTGTAATAGTAAACAGTCAAATGGAAACAGAAAGGTAGATTAACAAATAGCTACTTAGCACTGCATATTATGACTGATCCCATACAATACAGTCTCTACCCATATTTCAGATCAAGCACATGCATTATAAATAGTATTCTAAGTCAGTGAAACTTAAGACAAAGGGAAATGCACATCTAACTCCTCATTTCCCTTGATGTGTCTATCCATCAGGTTCTTGTGATTTTAGCAGATGTTTCTGCTTTTGGTTGCAACACAGCTTAATGAACTAGATTTTTCTCTCCTTCGTTTTCACTCCCTGAGGAGTAAATGCACTCACGAGCAAAATTTTTGCTGTACTTTGGAAATCCATTTTGCATGTTTCACCCAATGCTTCCAGCACAGTTATACAGTGAAAATTGTAGTCTCACTATATTATTTATAAAAATACCTAAATAATTTAAAAAATGTAACGTTTGGATTGGTATGACCAACAAGAAGACCCACTTTCTGTGGTGTTAATTGCAGGACAAGTCTTTGTCAAAGCTGTTATATGTTGTATCCTATTATCTGCTATCCAGAGCAGAATAAAGCTGTGTCCTGGAACTACGGCAGTAATTTTTAAACACTCTTGGAAGTAGTTCATGTAAGTAAGACAAATACTGGAATGAAGAATAAAGAATCTATCATTTGTGACCTGAAACTTCTCAGATAATATAAAAATATCTGTAGTTGCTTTGAATTCAATGGGGGCACATCTACTTACATAAGTTAAGGAGTAAACCTTTACTGTGACTGGAGGCAACAGAATTGCCATCAGTACCAAATAATGAGGTAACAACTTAAAAAGATGGTTTGAATTGTCATTTTTCATTTCAAAACATGATGAGGAAAAAAAGCCCTTTATATCTTTTGGACACCTCAGGTAGACCTTCAGATAAAAGTGTTTTTAGGGAAATTTCTAGACAAAAATGGCCACAATATTTTTATTTAAAAATAACTTTTTAATATTATTGGTATTCTGTGTTTATTTTCCAAATTTTAAATTAGTCAGTATTCCTGCTCTGCTTCTTTGGCCAAATCTTTTTTGCATTCTTGATGTCTTTCTGTAGGTTTTGTAAAGTATTTTATTTTCCCTTTTATAATCTAAATAATTTTGTTCAAAATTCATAATATTAATAATTTTATCTGCTAAACCCCCTGCCAGTTCTTACAATGTGTTTGAGATTCTAAGATGTTTTGAGAATTTGATTTTAAAATATTCTTTAATTCATTTACATTAGATATGGTTAATGTTCCATTTTCATTCTAGAAATTACTTCAAATTTATGTAACTTTTCAGAGTGCATGACAGAGGATTAAAGGTACAGATTAAGATAATAATCTGTTGTTTAACTGCTCAGTAACAGATTGATCAACACAATGGAAAAGTGACATTTAAAATTTCATGGTTGATTTTTGTTTTCTTCTATATACACAAATCTCTATCAGTCATGTTGAGTATGTCATGACCTTTGGATCATCAGGTGCAAGGTTATACTATGACAGACACTGCACAAACTCATATTAGGAGACAGTCCTTGCTCCAAAGACTCCCATCCCAAATCTATTTTTCTTGGAAGTTTTTCATGATCCACTTTAAGTACTGTCTGAGGATATAAACACACTGTCACATACTATCATGAATGATTATATGACACTCGTAAGTGCACCAGACATTACTTCGCTCCACAGAAAGCACACAGAATACTACCCAGAAGCTGGGTAGTTTTATTGAGTGATTAGGCAAGGAACGCTGCAGCAGGGGTTGTGACAATAAAGAAGACACTTGATTCAGGCAAGCACTTAAGTTAAAGGAAAACTAAGACTTTAAGATATCTATGGACAGCAGTGTAGGTACTTTTTTTTTATAAACATGGATATTCTAGGATTAGTAATATTCTACAATGCAGCAGAGAGTTAATGCCTAAAGTCTGAAATTTGTAAGCAAATGAAGCAATAAGTAGGAAAAAATATGAGACAAAGGAATGAAAGACAGAGTTTTAAAGGAATATCTAAGCATTATTGGCAGACATCCAGAAGGATGTGTTTGTTGGTGAATACTTATAAATCTGGCAAGGCTGAAGTATTAAATATGCTCACCTGTTATGTTTTGTTCTCAATGAAAGAGAAAGAACAAGGCCTGAAGACAAGGACAAGATTTTTATAGTGATTTGCAGACAACTGGTAGAAACTGAGATCATTATAAATCAGGCACAGGAGGCAGATGTAGTTTATGAAGTAAGAAGAATAATGAATCAGGTAATTAGGACAATTATATTTGTTCCTCTTTCTCTAAATCAGCAGATGCCAGCTGCTAGATGTTGAATATTAAACCTGCTCTCCCTCTGGTATGATCCAGTACAAAGGAACCTCAGCTGTAATATTGTGAAACAATGTTCTTAAGAATATGAACATTCTTATGTTTTCTTCTGTCACTGCCCACAGGGCACAGGGTGAGCAAACAGGGTTTGCTGTGCCCTGGGGTCACTAGTTGTTTGCAACTTGTTCGTCAGGGTGCTGAGCCTCTGCCAGTGCACAAGGTAAGTTCACTAGTCAGAGTGACCACCTTCTGTGTGATAAATCTGCACTGGGGAGGGTGATACTGCAGGCATGAGCCAGCGATACCCAGCTACAGCAGAGAGCAACAGCTGTAAGAGCTGTCCCATTTAATTTAATTAACTGAACGGGGTTGAGTGGGGCTTTCCCAGGACAGGGAAGCTGATAGAGAGTGAGCAGAGAGAGCGGTAGTCCCAGAACTATCTGAGTACTCTCACAAGGAGGGTTGGTTCCCTCCCAGACAGGGAATTATAAAATATGGTCTCAACAAGGCAAAGAGTCACAATGAGGATGAAGGATGTGGGAACCCAGAGAGAACTCCCACACCATCACACAGCCGTGCAGGGCTCTGGTTGTGACAAGTGCCTGAGCCTCGTATTTGAAATAGGAGTAGTCAGGGACAATGTTTGCATAAGTTGCCAGCAAATAAATGACTTGCTCAGGGAGCTTGCTCAGGTATTGCTCAGGGAGGTTGAGGACAATTAGAGAATGTGAAAGTGAAACAGACTGCTGGAGTCACAAGCTGAGGCCAAGGCTGCAGGAGGAGGCCCTATAAGTAGTGGAGGACCCCTGCTCCTCCTGTCATCAGACAGAAGGAGAGGACACAAGTGACAGCGTGGGAAAGGCCTGGAGGCAGATCCTAGCTCAGAAAAGGAGGAGAATCCTACCCCCCTCCCCCTTCTGCCCCGTTGTCCTCATTTAACAGGTATGGATCACTTGAATTCGAGGCTTCTTTCGATGAGGGAATCATGGCACAATTGGCTCGTGAGGAGGAGCAGTGTCAATGGGAAAACTAGACCAAATTGATTGCTCAGTGATCTTTTCTGACTCCTCACAAACAGCAAATCAAGAAACAGAAACCCTGTTGTTGAGGGAGAAATGAAAAGAGTGGAAAGGAGAAATGTAGGATGTAATGGTATCTGTTTTCTGAAATGACATGAATTTAATGTCTTCTTTCTTCTTGTATTGTAAGGAAACTGTTGAGTAGTTGTAATGTGTCTTCCTCTTGCAGCAATGCTCCATTCCCTGCCTGCCAGTTACAATCCTGGGTACCTCCTGCCTCCTGCGTCTTCTGAACAGTAGCCACGCTACAGCCAGTCCCCTGCTGACCTACCTATTCTTTCCTGCTGCTTGGAAACAGGTCACATTTCAGTGACATTTTGCTTCTTAAAGAATATCACAGAATACTGAACACCACACAGTCTGCTATCTACAGATTTCTCAAGTGGCATTTTCTTTACCTAGGACTTGGGTGTCCTAAATCTGCAGACTGACCCATTTAATTAGGAAAAAAAAAAAATTAAACATTCTAGACTAATGTTATCCTAATCATCCAGTGAAATCCTAAAAAGTGCTTTCTCTGAATCCCATAAGATGCCCCATACTCCTGGACAGTGATTCCCTCCGTTGGAAAATTGGTCTTCAGAGTCACTGTGCTGGCTCAAGGTTGTGGGTTTCCCATATTGACATAGGGGTTGAGAGCCCCTCTGCTCCTTCATTTGTGTGTGTGTATGAGCCTATAATCATATAAACTCCCACCCACGTCTCTTTTCTTTTTTTTTTTTTTTTGCTACCACATTAAATCTTTTGTTTGGAAACTATTCGGACAGCCAAAACAGAGGAAGGCATTCAAAGTGGTCTTATTTATGGCCGTTAGACTTACATTAGCAAGGCAGGCGAAGAGGCCTTAGAAGGAACCTGGAAACAAATGTCAAAAGTATAGCATGTCAACAGAAAATTATTGATTGGATAAATAAGCACTGGTTTTGGTGGCAAATTTTTGCAATGTTCATTATAAAGTAAAAAGTTCCATGAGCAACATTTGAAGGCATGTTAAAATCAAGGTTGAGTTTGATGTACTTAGAGAGTGTCAGTGGTTTAGCAGAATTCATCAGATGCTGAAACATTGACTACTGGGCTTAGGATGTCAGTCTGGTGGCTAAAGGTCAGCTTTGAATAAGTAGATAAGGAAGGCTAATTTGCAGTGATACGATTAATCCGTCAAGACTATTATGACAATCCACTGCTGTTGTTCTATTAGTTATCTCTCAGAGAACAATTTGGCAAATCTCTGATGAAACTGTTACATAAAAATTATGATAGGCTTTCAAACTTTGAAAAGATTACCAAGACTGCTTTGGAAAAATTCTGTGGCAATTTGACCCACTTGTTTGTTGGTTGCTTTACTGTTCTTTTGGTACTGCTACTGTGGCGTTTATTCTTCCATAATGTTAACTACTATAATGGAGGATTCAAGGTGGTTAAACGCCAGGGCTTCTCAACTCAACATTGCATTGTTACCCTACAACATTCTCGTGATCTAGCTCCTTAAAGGTGCTCAGCTGAAAATTCAGCTGTTATGGTATTTGGTTTATTTGGTGAATTGTTTACAGGAGTTCTGACCTGATTCAGACATGGTATGCAATATTTTGTTCCATCTAAAGAAATATATCTGATTGAAATTATATATATGTATACATATTCACTTAATTGAGAATATATTAGAATCTTTTGAGAATGAAAAATGAAAAAAATCAAAGTAAATTTGTTTATTAATTTCACATTAATAGAAGCAAATAGTGAATTTGTTTTTGTTGAAAATACACAAGAATGAAATTTTCAGTATTAGACTTACTTTTTAAAAGTTTTTTTTTAATTTAAAAATTCCTTAATATTTTCACTTATCAGACACTCATTAAGCTGAGAAAAGCATAATGTCAAAGTTGTTTTGAAAAAATGATTTTTATTTTTTACTGAGAATCATTGCTTTTTGCTTGTAGCTGTGAGTAATCAAGTTGTGAATGTGTAAAATTAGAGGCGTAATTCAAGAATAATATTGTTTATATTCTTGTCCATGTAACTGAAAAGGGAAAACCACTTTCTTTTTAATCCAAACTTGTATTCCCACTTGATTTAGTATCATAATGTGATAAACCTGCTCTAGTGCCTGGTATCATCATTACCATGAAATGTAGCCTTTTGTTTCTTTCATGTCACAGGAGCAATATATAAGGGACATTTTAATAGGTCAGAATAGAGGTTTTCTTTTAGAATAAAATCTGGGATGTCATCTGGATGGGACATGCATTCTGTGTTTTATATTCTATCAACATGTGAAATTTCTGTGAAACAGAAATAAAACAGAAAATGCTCTATGAACTTGGAAAGACAGTAGACAGTTGACTTTGAATAAGAGCTGCTAGCCCATTATATTGCTATTAGAACTAAATACAAACATGTTTGAAATTAAATAGACCTCCACATATTCTTGACATCAACATAACATTGTCTTTGAGAAATGATATCAAAGAAAGATTTTGATATAATTGCCATAATGCTTATAGCACCATCACTAATGATTATGAAAATGTGTTCCACAACAACAAGAAGAATAACAGCCCTAGATTTAAGAAGAATAAATATTCTTTCTGGCTTTACTTTCTGTGTGTCTTTAAATCTTTCAGAGTGTCCGTATTATACCAACATGCAAATAAACCGGACATCATATTTTTTGCTAGTTCAAATATGGGTGTGCAATTAGCTTTGTTGAACCTCATGCCACTGGCCTCAACCCATCAGTCCAGACTGTCCAGTTCCATCTGAAGAGCCTTCCTGCCCTCCTGCACAGTTTTGTACTGTCTGCAAACGTACCGAGGGTGCACTTGATTCCCTCATCCAGATCATTGGTAGACATTGAACAAGAAATTGTCCCAATACTGAGCCCTGGGAACACCACTTGTGACTGGCTGCCAACTGGATTTAACACTTTTCCCCACCACTCTTTGGATCCAGCCACGCAGCCAGTTTTTCACCCAGAGAAGCGTATGCCTATCCAAGCCATGAGAAGTCAATTTCTCCAGCAGAATGATGGATGAATGTCCAGGTAGACAACATCCACAGCCTTTCCCTCGTCCACTAAGTGGGTCACCTTGCCATAGAAGGAGGCCAGATTAGTCAAGCAGGGCTTATATTACCTTGTGTTCAGATATTTTATATAATGTACAGCTATTTGGTTGGATAAGTTAAAGCACAATTTAGTTTTTATCATTCTAATCTAACGTTACTGTTGTGGGTTGTTTTTTTTTCCCCAATATATTAGTTATATATCTTAATTATGGTCCACTGGTGAATTAATATGTTAAAATCAGCATATGTCTGTAAGGGTGGTTCGATACTACTTTGATCAATGGTCGTCAATAGGGTGATTCATGCAGGCNGTAGACATTGAACAAGAAATTGTCCCAATACTGAGCCCTGGGAACACCACTTGTGACTGGCTGCCAACTGGATTTAACACTTTTCCCCACCACTCTTTGGATCCAGCCACGCAGCCAGTTTTTCACCCAGAGAAGCGTATGCCTATCCAAGCCATGAGAAGTCAATTTCTCCAGCAGAATGCTGGATGAATGTCCAGGTAGACAACATCCACAGCCTTTCCCTCGTCCACTAAGTGGGTCACCTTGCCATAGAAGGAGGCCAGATTAGTCAAGCAGGGCTTATATTACCTTGTGTTCAGATATTTTATATAATGTACAGCTATTTGGTTGGATAAGTTAAAGCACAATTTAGTTTTTATCATTCTAATCTAACGTTACTGTTGTGGGTTGTTTTTTTTTCCCCAATATATTAGTTATATATCTTAATTATGGTCCACTGGTGAATTAATATGTTAAAATCAGCATATGTCTGTAAGGGTGGTTCGATACTACTTTGATCAATGGTCGTCAATAGGGTGATTCATGCAGGCCTGCTGTGGGAACTCACCAGATGGTTATAGAGCTGCAAAGGGAAGTTTCTGTTCTTATCAGAAGAGAGCTATGAATCTGATGTGGGAGCTAACAGGATGGGTACAGAACTGCCAAGGAAAGCTTCTGTTCTTCTTATCAGAGGAGACTTGTGAGAGTTGCCAAGGGAGTTTCTGTTCCTCTATCTGAGAGACTAGCTCTTCTTATCAGAGGAGATCTGGCAAAACTGCACCATCCTCAAACAGGACGGTAGAGTTCATAGCCAAGGATGAGGCAGCTGGAGATGAGGAAGGCCTAGTGGAGTAGGGGGGCGCATGACCCCCATACTGGGGGGTGCGTAGCTGCAGAAAGACCAGAGACTAAAACTGCTGGGCAGGGTTGCTGCCTTGAGATGCTGCCTTCTGGAGAATACTGGCCACACATGCCAGGACTCGGGGACTCTATAAAAGCTGGACTCAGGAATGGATGAGCTGCAAGTATCCTGTCATCAAGATCTTCTTGTCTCCACGGGAACGCCTGCTAAGCATGCGTGTCGACCATCTCCTCTGCACCTTGGCACCATACATCTGCCTTTTTGGTATCTTAGGGTAACTAATGCTGCTTTTCATGCTTTGTAGGAATAATAGTGATATGGAACATAAACAATAAACAAGCCGTGACAATTAATGATAATTTCATGTGGTGACTGAATACATGGATCCTTGACACCCTACTACAACTTCCCTAATATTTAAGTTTAAATAAAAGGATGTTGTTCTTTTTATATTCTATCTCACTGAAATGTTCTCTCATAATTTGATTGCATCGTTGTCAAAATTGATTAAAAGCTTCGAAATTAATGCAAGACCATAATTTTAAAACTGTCATTCTGAGAATTTTTCACCCAGCTTTAATTTTGTTTTTTTTTTTTGAGAGCTGTTATCTTTTCAACAATCCAGTACTCCCCATCTGTTTTGCCCAAGATGTAATTACAGGTATTTTGTTTCCATATACAAAATATTTTTTAGGACTTTCAAACCCTGTTTAATTTTTAAAAATCTGGTTTGTGTACTTATCTAGATCAAAGTTAATTGATTATAAAAAAAAGTATTGAAACTGCAATTTTGAAAAAAAACTAGTAGGCTCTAATTTAAACTCCTTATGTCTTCATGGAATCAATGTATTTTAATGAGCTCTATAAAAACATAGTAGATTTATATCATTATTTCCAATCTGATGAAAAAAAAAAAGTCATCCAAAACAAGCTATTTCTGATATACTCCTGTAGTCAGAGAAAGCTTATAGAAACAATGTGTATAACAAGAACAATGTCTTGAAAGATGGTGCACATTTTTGGATGAGGAATTTCTGTATCTCAATATTTTTATGACTGCTTTGAACACAGGCTAATACTGAAGAAAACTAAAAATCCTCCCACACTACTTTCTGGCATGAATGGATTGTCAAAGAGGTAGGGTAGGAATTACTAGGAAAAGAGAGATCTAGCCTCTTCAGTTCTGGAGACAAAACATCCTCCTGTATAATGGAGCATTTATGACCTTGCTCAATGTAGTGTGTCCAGGTTATGGTGGCCTAGCTGTGCAGATGTATATCTTCACTTATTTCTCATTCTTTCTCCCAGACCTGAATCTTTTAAACATTAGAAGTGCTGCTTTGGGACACTGCATAGAAAAGTTACACTACTGCTGCTTGTATTAGTCCTGTGCTGATCATTTGGCATTTTTTTTTTTCTAGGAGAAGATGTAGTCAGAAATGAGTAGAACAGAGAAAAGGAAAATTTATGTTATGAGCTTTGACATGATACCAGGCAGTAATGCAAAACAATGTACAAATTTATACTATTTTTAAAGAGAAAGGAGTTCTGTTTCTAGGAACGTTATCTTGTTGTTGTTGTTGTTGTTGTTGTTGTTGGGGTTTGCTCTGTTTGCTTTTTTCTTCTGGGAGAGTATTGCAAAACCATGAGCAGCATCACCCTCCATCTCATTCCCACACTAAACAAGACTTACTA
>VWZY01008975.1:13260-38571 GCA_013399075.1 Chloroceryle aenea
AAGACAGAGACCGGGAGCAGAATGATCTCCCGGCAATCCAGAAAGAGAGGGTCCATAATCTGCTGCAACACTTAGATGTACACAAGTCTATGGGACCAGACAGAATCCACCCAAGAGTTCTGAGAGGGTTGGCAGAGGCGCTCACCAAGCTACTTTCTGTCATTTTCCAGCAGTCTTGACTGACCGGGGAAGTCCCAGCAGACTGGAAGTTATCCAGTGTGACACCTGTCTACAGGAAGGATCAGAAGGAGGATCTGGGAAACTACAGGCCTATCAGTTTGTGGTGCTGGGGAANTTTATCAATGGTCTGGATCATGGGATCAAGTATACCCTTTAGTAAGTTTGCAGATGACACCAGTCTGTGTGGAAGTGCTGATCTGCTTGAGGATAGGAAGGGTCAGCAGAGGGATCTAGACAGACATGACCAATGGGCCAAGAGCAACTGTATGAGTTTTGATAAGGCCAAGTGCTGAATTCTGCACTTTGTCCACAACAACTTCCAAAAGCGCTACAGGCTTCAGGAGGAGTGTCTGGAAAGCTGCTCAGTAGAGACGGACCTGGGGATGTTGATTGACAGCAGGATGAGTGTGACCCAGCAGTGTGCTCAGATGGTCAAGAAGGCCAACGGCATCCTGGCCTGTATCAGGAATGGTGTAGCCATTAGGATTAGGGAAGTGATTTTTCCCCTGTAGTTCACACTGGTGAGGACACATCTCAATTACTGTGTTCATTTTTGGGCCCGTTCATTAAAAGAAAGACACTGAGGCACTAGAGTGTGTCCAAAGAAGTGTAACAAAGCTGGTGAAGTGTCTAGAGCACATGTCTTACGAAGAGCAGCAGAGAGCTGAGGTAGTTTAGGCTGGACAAAAGGAACCTCAGGGGAGAACATATTCTTCCCTACAACTACCTGAAAGGAGGTTGTAGAGAGGTGGAGGTCAGTCTGTTCAATGAAGTAACAAGTGACAGGACAAGAGGAAACGGCCACAAGTTGTGCCAGGGTTTGTTTGGCTATTAGGAGAAATTTCTTTACTGAAAGGTAATCAGGCATTGAAATGGCTTGCTCAAGAAGGTGGTTGAGTCCCCATCCCTGGAGGTATTTAAGAGTCCTGTAGATGTAGTGCTTAGGGATGTGGTTTAATCAAGGACTTGTCCATGTTAGGTTAATTATTGGATTCAGTGATCTTAAAGGTCTTCTTCAATCTAGGAAATTCTGTGATACTGTTTTCACAGGGTTGATTTCTGATTTTTTTTTTCTCCCATGTACACTTCTAAACATTTCAGTTTGAGTAAGAAAAAATTACTACCTGAGTATATTATTGTAGAAGTCTTTAATATGCACATTACTTTTAAGTTTTTACAAATCAATTTTGCACTCATAGTCTTGCAACAGCATATAGAGTAAGCAAAATGTGTAAAGAAGATGATGATACCATTCTTATCTGGCTTACATATTTCAGTTATTTTTTTCTTGGGTATATTGTTCCTGTTCCTGACAGTACATATAAAGGTGAAACAAAATTTAAAACAATAAGGACATCTGTTCCCAGTGTGGATTTTATCAAATTAAGTCCTAAATTAATGCTTTTCCCACTACACTTTTTGTGGTTCTGTGGTTGAAATGAATTCATTTTATGATTAAGAAATTACAAAAAAAACCACCACCACCCCACCCCCCAAAAAACCCCCCAAACCATAAAAAAGCCCTATGTCCTAATTTCCAAATACTCATCCCCTCTTTACATTGAAGAACTGAAACCAATCATCATTTAATTTAGCTATATCAGGCAATTTGGGAGAATTTGAAAGAAAATTACTCATCCAGACCATTTTAAAAAAAGTCCTTTGGATGATAAGTGGTACAAACAATTAGAATATATTAGTAGTGTTTCATTTAGTTGATGGCATAGCTATCAGCTAAAGATAAATAATTTTTTTTAAGAGATACAGTTCTTCACATACCATGGTATCTTGTTGATGAAAAAATCTTCTGCCAAATAAATTGTATTTGATTGTAAAAGCATGTACTTAAGATGAAAAAAAAAGAAGTCCCTGATGTTTTGATCCAAATCCAAAGAGCCCAGAAAAGTTGGAGAGAGAAGTGACATATAATACATGAACATGTTATATTCATAGGGTGATTTAATTTGTGTCATAGGCATGCCTTTATTTCTGCACTATGGGGCTGCAAAATGACATAAAATTTTATATTTGCTCACTGAAGAGATGATTAAGTCAACCTCTTGGTCAAACTGCAAGAAAAGCAGTTGTATTGCAGTCACTGAGTCTTATCTCTTAGATCTTGGGATCTAACCAAACTTAATTTCAACACATTTCTGTTAACTTGCTGAGGAAAACTGACTAAGCAGATCAGAAGTAATACCTCCAGAAGAGAGTAACTACAGATAATAAAGGAGGAAGATACTACTATTTCAAGATAGCTCAGAAAGTGCTTAAACTATAAAAGTCAGTATTTTGATTTTGGGAGCTTGAGAAAATAAGGACTTCAGTTATGTCTAGTCAATACTGTGATTATAGTCTATTTATGTATATTGAGAACTTGCTGTGTTTGCCTTTATGGGGAAAAGCTCTCAAAATTTTGAAATTTACATTTTATGTTGAAACAGTGTTTGTGTGTAGGAGGAGAACAGTGCTTAAAAATGTGAATGCACCCTGCAAATCTCTCTAGAACAGCTTAATAAAGTGCTATTAAGATTTTGCAAAGCAGTGGCATTTCTGAGAGGGAAGTTTGAAAACTAATGTAGAGTACTTTTTAATACACATGTAAATAAATCCTTAATTATGAATGTACTTTTTTTTCCCAGTTAATTTCTTTCCTTTTGTTTCAACTAAGTCTTTTGCATCTGATTTGAAGCTTATTAATCATTCTTAATGTCACTGCCTAACCAAGAATGACCAAAGAGAATACAAAATGCCTAAGTAATCAAATTGTTGCTGAGGATAACTTCATGATACCAGATATTCTGAGGAGATGTCGCTATCCTTTGTACACTTTATCATGATGTTTGCAGTAATTCCAAAATATGGTTGATTGCCTTATTTTAAGTAGCATAAGCTTGGAGCAACTAATTCGGGAATAAGGAAGAGGTGTCTTCAGTGGTTTTTGAGTTAGGTCTTTTCTCATTTAAATTACAGTTATAGCATTGCGTAACTGTGGTCAACAACCTGCTCATTCAGTTCATAAGCTTCTTACCCTTGTAAATGCAGTTATAGGAAATTATAATGTACATGTTCTGTTGGGTTCATTTGTTATGGACAACATAGAAGTATTGTTTTATATAGAAAATTGTTGCCTTTTTTCTTCTTTCTTTATGACTGCAATAGCATCCATTCTGGTTTCATTTTTCTTGACTAGAACAGTTGAACTTTTTTTTCAGGTGCATACTCCACACATGCATGTGTTAGAAATCCCTATAGGCTTGTTTGAGGCTGTCTGGAAAGTCTTTTTGACTCTTTCCAAGCCTGGGGAGAGAAGCTGGCATCTTACCTTGAATCAGCATATCAATATTAGTGTTCTGGTGTGATGATACGTTATTGCTTCAAGTGTTGCTGTTTTCGTTCAGCGCTACATGAAAAAAAATTCTGCAGCCCTTCTGTTGCAATACAGATACAATTTAAATGTACTCCCACTGTCCTCACCACCCATGTAGCAAGTCAGCTTGTGTCTTCAGTTTAAGGCTGCTTACCTAAATTAAATGTTTTAGCCATTTGCTTCAGAGTTTGAAATTCTAACTTGTGATTTCTCAACATGCAACTCTACCCACATTAGGATATTAGGATACTGAATGACAGTATCCTAGTATCACGTCTTTGTTTTTCAAACATCTATCACACTAATAGTTTACGGTCCTCATAAATCACTATCCACACAAACTACTTGCTGCAATGCAAGGCACAAGGAAATGCATTTATTTTTGAAAGCATTCCAAAGAATGCTGCCAAGAGTTGCCAGAGTTTGAAAAGAAACTTGGGAGCTTTGGAATTTTAAAAATATATCCAACACGGTAAAAACTCGTTTTTTTTTTTTAAGTGAGCTGTCTCTCTATTTGGGAGATATAAATGGAGTTCTATGGCACTTTGCTTCAGGATACTATGGAACTGAGTTTTTATAGGCAAATTCAATAATAAATGTTACACCTGTATGGAATAAAAAATGGTACATCTGTATGGGGTTTTTTTTACAGTGTTTGTTCTTAAAAAATGTAGGTTAAATTTGTCCTTGAAATACAGCATTTCAGATTAATGGATCTGTTTCTTTTGTTGTAGAGAAGTACGTGCCTTTCAGTGAAAGAACTTTATCTTAGAACCACAGAAGGAGACTGCCTCATGGAAGGAATAAGAAGCAAGAGGGTATGCAGTCTGGGGGGACTAATTTAATTTGTGTATATTATGGCATCCTTACTTTGTTGCAATGAATAATGTACCAAGTTGTATGTTTTTGTATATACAGGATTTTAAATGTAAAGCCCATGGAGATACTGTGCACTAAAATGAAAACCTATTTGGTAGGGACATTTGCTTTTAAAACAGGGTATTTTTTTCTTGTTACAAATCTTGTATGCCATAAGTGTGGTATACACTTTTTCTACAGTAATATGGAATGTTAACAATTTTATTTTGCTGATTTTAAATTGTAAGTGAACATATCCTCTGTGGACTCCTCAGAACTGTTAAGAACTTGATTTTAGTTGAGAAGGTGCTTTATCCTTTACAAATAAAAAAACCCAAACTACAGCCTTTTGTGTTGAGACTTTTTTTAAACTGAATGAAATGTTTTATGTAAACTTTAATGAACAAATCAAAACTGTTTACAGTGTTTCTAGCATTTAGTGGGATACTACAACACTGTAGTTTTAAGGATATTAATATAATCTTGTAAAACAGTAGTGCAACATCTTTTTGCTGCTAAGACTACTGATTACAACTACTGAGTCATTTTTTTTTGAGGTTCAGCTAGTGTGAACTGCTCACTGACTTTAGGGTGTTCCTGGCGTAGTCCACAAGGTGTCAGTGTTCAGGCTATGGTGAAGCAGAGATGAGCGTTTGGGTAGCCTTGTTTACTTTATTACTCTTAAAACAATCTAGATCAAATACTAAAATTGCTGAGTATCTAAAATGAAAAAAATTACATGAGAATCACCTCTTACAATGAAACGTGTGATAATAGTCACATGTATGTAGTTGGCATCCAGGAGTTACATTTATTTTTTTAGCTAGTGCCATAAAAATTAATAGAACAAATGTTAAAACCTGGAAGATCTAATTAAAAAAAAAAAACGTTTTATTTTCCACAGGAGTCTTGGTAGTACAGACAAATTGTTCAAGTCTTGGTTTATTAAATTGCTACGTTAATTTATTGGTAATTCTGTAATACCTAATATCAGGCATAAACTTGCTATAGCACTATTGGTGGGACTGGATGTGTTTCCTGAAATGTTCCTGTGTTACAGGCTATGGCAAAAGAGGGATTAATTTTCTTGATTTCTAATACCCCTTTTGGTGTTTGAACAAAATCAGAATACCTTATTTGCCTTTGAGGTTATTTCTACAATGATGGGGTGGGGTGCAATTCAAGACATAGCACGTGCAAGAATATGTAGTTCGTGATCAAGTCTGAATGTATTGGTTGAGTGCCTTTATAGAATAACAGAGTATATACCATCACATATACTTAAGAATGGGTCTGAAAATGAGAAATGCATGAGACAGAAAAGGCAGGAACAACATTTTATATAGCATTTCTTTTCACCAGTAAGACCCTTGAAAGGACTCCAAAATATAAACCAACTGAAAGACCCAGGTCTCAAAAAACCCAGTGTGGATGAACTGCTTCACATTTTTAGAACAGACTGCTGTTTGGTACCAACTTCTCATCTCATAGTACTATTGATAATGTTGTTCCACGTTGTTAACTGCTAAATCCCTGCAGAACTGACCCAAATCCGTCCGGAATGCTGTCCTCTGGTGAGATTTTTGCATGATTTTTCTCAGTCCACAGTTGCTCATCTGTTCCAAGTGGCTTGTACTCTATATCTAGTTTACTAAGACACAGTAAAATTATGAGTTTTCTTCAAGACACTGTCAGGATGGATAGATAAGTTAACAAATTTATTTATCTTTTGAATGTGATTTCCTGCTTTCTTCTGATGGAAAAGTGAGGCAAAACATTTGTGCTATTTGCATAAGCCTTTTGGATGCTTATGATGGTATGCTTTGCACAATTATGTAATGTTTTTATAAAGTACCTGGATGCAGGAATCAAATAAACATTAAGTTTGCTGATGATACTGAACTAGAAAGAGCTGTGTACTCCCTAAGGGCTAGAGACACAGAGACATCTGTAAAGGCAGCAGCTCTGGAGCCGGCCCGGCCTTCAGCAGAGCAGCAGATCTCATCACAGAGGGGCTTTTCCAGAGTTTTCCTGAGACAGGGAAACCTCAGGACCAAGGAGAGACCCACCAGGAGCCAGCAGCTCTCACAGAAAGATGCTGACGAGACCTGGGTGTTCCCAGAACAATGGCAATCCCTCCCAGGCTTACAAAAGCATCCTAGGGAGTGCTGCAAACAGCGTGTGGCATGCCAGACAGGGCATCACAGGGCAGTTCACAGGAAGGGCATGCATGAGAAGGGCATGGCAGAGAGCCATGGCTTCTGCAAGCTCTGCACCCACCACAGCTGAGGCAACTGTTCAGACCAAGCTCAAGAGAGGACATGAAGCCACCAATGTGTCAGGGTGCAGAGTGCCCAGCTCTTTACCAGTAAAGGATGGAAGCAATGAACACACCTGTGGAGGACATGTCCAGCTAGAAGAACTCCTCTGAGTAGTGACAGAGCTCTGGGAGGAGGTGAGTAGGCTGGGGAGCATCAGGCAATGTTAAGCACCAGAGCAAGTTGTTGCCCCATGTTTGAAACAGGTGCTTGCTTATCACAAGGGACAGCTACTGGAGTTCTGATACTCATCAGTGTTGTTAACAGCCAATAGGCTTAGTATAAGAATGCATGAATCGCTTCTGCTGAGACACTGCTGTCTTTTCACTATTCTTTTGATTGTGACAGCAGGCTCCTTCTGGTAGTAACTGGATTTCTCATCTATGCCCTGGCAATGTTGGAGATGATAGATATCCTGAGTTCTGTGGTTCTTACACAAAATTCTTCAGGTGGTGCCACAGACCTTGATTATAGTTATGTTAACTGTGCAATTCCAAAATGCTATGCTGCTCATCCCTTGAAGGTTAGTGTTGCCTATTTCTGGATTGTGACAAAAGCCCAGAAAATACAGGTTGCTGAAATGAACAAAGCACCATCTCCAACAACTGACTCAGGAATTTAACCTCCGGCACTCAGAAATATATTGGTAGTTGTGGTCCTGCATAACTGTAATCTGCTAACAGTGGTGGGTGTAGGCTCAAAAACTGCCAACAACTCAAAACCATTTGAACACAGCTTACTCTGCTTTTCTGACTGTTCTAGATTTAGTAGCTGCTTCTCTTGTGTTTTACTAGATGCCTTGTGAAGTTCTACTTGCTAAACGTTCTGTCTTCTCTGCCTCCACCTTTTAGATCATAGGTGGGGGTGCATCATACCGGCTCAATCAGGTTTGTGTGGATGTTGAAGATAAATGGCAGACAGAGCTTAAAAACTTCTAAATGACAACAATAAATTGGTAGCGAGAAGAGGCACAAAACAGACTTGCCAAACATAGGGCAAGTCTTGTAGGTTTTGCCTTATATCATGCCTTCTTCGTGGCTTAAACCTTAATTTAGTGGTCATTCTGTGTTTTTTTTTAGTGTGGGTGTAAGTGGAGATATTTTGCCATGTGGGAATGGTATATGCATATAGCCTAAATAAACCCTTGGGAATAATGTGGCAAACTGACCTAGATGTAGTCACTTAGGCAGATGCAAGCAAGTTGCAAGATGCAAGTTGATTAAGTCATTGTTCCATGTTTTTGACAGATGTTTTTCTAAGGTGAATGCATCTGGGCAACCAAGCTCATTTTACATAGAGGTAAGCTCAAACAGTCAGCAGATAATACTTTCATTTCAAATAGACATTTGATGTGAAGGAGCAGTCTAGGCCTGATGGATTTATATGTCGTTACAATTAATTCAGTTCCCTCTTAAGAAGCTTTAACTGCGATATATTCCTCTGCATTCTCAACACTGTCTACAGGAGAGACTGTTTATATGAAAGCAATATACACATTTAACTCTAGAACCACTGCACTACTCACAGCTCTGTCTTGTGATATTCTTACTATGCATTAATATTGTTGCTTACTTAAAAGAAGAAAACAAACTTATCAGAGCACTTAATCATATGCTTAATTCTCACAGAAGTCAACTGGATTAACCTATGTCTAATGTTTCTGCTCAGCTAAGATCTTGAAGTATTGTACATTATAGTAATGGAATTCCAGTTTGTTTTGAAAGATCAGATAACTGTACCAGGTTATTGAAAAAACATTTCTTGTAGAAGCATGCAGGCAGACACAGAAACCTGTTTGTGTCAATAAATTATGTGGTACTTAGTAGTAATAAGTGAAATTTAAATGTATTTAATCAATCACTTTCAATAAAGAACTTGCAAACAACTTCTATTGCATGTATTCAACAGCAGATATTCAGCAGGTTAGATGCTTCAGCATACCAAGAAGAGGAGCACTCGTTCAACTTAAAATTGACAATTACATATTTAATGACAATATGCAACTACATGATGTGTTAATATTATTCTTTATTTGATATTAAAATAAAAATGTAATCAGGTTTCACAATTTATTTTTTTTTCACAAACCCAAATTCCTTGATATCTTCAAAAATAAGTTTGTTTGCTTGAAGGTTTCTTTTTCACATGAGTCTGTGTTTAAGGGACATAAATCTTCACATGCATTCAATAACATCTGCTCCAAGTAATCTTTAATGTTACTAACAGTGAATGGGTTTTTTTTCCCACCTTCATGATCAGAATTTTGGGGTTTCCTTTTTTGCTGTTTTGTGTTTTCTTAGGGTAACAGAGATCTGGTTTTACACGCCTTTCTTTTTTAAAATCTTAAAGCCTTTTCAATAGCATAGTTCATCTAGCTGAGAACTGGTTGTCAAAATTTGTATCGGCAACATTTCAAATAGAAGTTCTCTGGCTCTAGTTAACTTCTCTCATGGCTTGTGTATATGTGTGTCCTCATTGCATACAAAGAAGTTATCAATAGCTGAAGTTACAATGAAAGATTAAGGACTTAAATATAGGAAAGTATTGTACAGGTTTTCTGTGCAACTTTAATTTAATTCTCATATATGAACATAATGAAATCATGTATGAACACCTACCAGATGAGGAAAGGCTGAGAGAGCTGAGTCTGTTTAGCTTGGAGAATAGGAGGCTGAGAGGGTACCTAATAAATGCTTATAAATATCTAAAGACAGTGTGTCAAGAAGATGGGGCCAGGCTTTTCTCAGTGGTGTCCAGTGACAGGACTAGGGGCAATGGCCATAAACTGGAAAACAGGAGATTCAACCTCAACATGAGGAAATACTTCTTCACTGAGGATAACAGAGCACCGGAACAGGCTACCCATATATGTAGTGGAATCTTCATCTCTGGAGATTTTCAAAAGCCACCTGGATTTGTTCCTGTGTGGCATGCCCTGGGTGATCCTGCTCTGTCAAGGGGGTTGGACTACATGGTCTTTAGAGGTCTCTTTCAACCCCTACTATTCTGTAATTTTGTGTGGTTCTATGATATTGTTATTATTACCAAATATATGATTTTTTTCTTTTTTTTTTTGTGTGCAGGCCTTTCCTTCCTTACTGCAGAGCAAAGAAACTTAATTAATAAATACATTTTCAGTATACTGTTTTCATCACACATTTGCATGATTTAGGCCTTAGTCCTGAATTCAAACATTTTTCCTACATAAACAGGGACTACTTTCCTTTTAGCTTTCTTCCAGGACACCATGCTAATAATGGCTTAGACCTTCAAATGAATAAAACTAAACTGATTCATACAGGAACACCAGAAGCTTTTATTCCCATTTTACAGATAGAGTACTGAGACTGTGAGAAACTAAAATGTTATTAATTGTAGAACATTTGCTTCAGTTAAAAGAGCTAAAAAACATTTTTCTGGGTTTAGAAGCTTTTCATGGGTAGTAAGTATGTGGTGGTTTATTCATTGCTGTGTTGTAAGAACTTTTATAGATGAGAGCAGGAATTGTAATTTGATGAATCCAAAAATAAAAAAAACACATCACAAATGACAAACTGAACAAATTTTGAGTTAAAAGATTTGTTTAGTATCAGATGAAAACTCAGGCAGAGCCTAGAGTAATTATTTTTTTTTTTTCTGTATTGCTCAGTTTTCATTCCCTTTCTTTTTACTTTTTACTTGGCAATAAGGCACATATATCTTTAATCACCATGTGTCCCTAGTTCATTCATTAAGTGAACTCTATCTACTATAATGAAGGAAGCAGGCTCTTTTGGAAAAATACTTTCTGATTGTGTAATTCAGGACTGTATTGCAGGGCATATGCACAAGGGGGCAACTTTCTTCTGCTGCAATTAAATAGAAGTTGCCTGTCTTTGGAGAACTGAGCTAGTAATGAGGAGAGGAAAAGAACAAACTTGGGAACTATGATATTTGTCATTGTTTTGGGAGGGAATATTTTATTAAAGATTTTTGTGAAGAAAAGGGGATTTCTTTGAGAGTAGGGGATATGAGATGATGCATTGAGGAGAAAGATCAGTCTTTGGATTATGTTTTCCCTGGGTTTTATGAATTTATTTGCTTTGAATAACCAGTTACAAAGTTGGATCTGTGAATTGAATGAGTTATCTAGAATTCAGTAATTATTGCTCAAGGGTGACTGGGTAGGAATTTAGTGCTTGTCAGACAAAAAAAAAAAGGCTAAAGGAACCATTTCCCTGTCAGAAGTGAATGTTAAATTAATTCTGAGGTTATGCTTTACTCCAGTTTGTAATAGATGCATGTCAGAAGTCTGTCTTTCTGTGGTACAACTATGTGCTCTGTTTTGTAGATACCTGGTTTGTTTCCTTCCTGACCACTTGTATTTGGTTTTAGTCTTTACCTACAAAATGTTTCTAACAAGAGAGATAAAGGTCCTTCAAGTCGAATTAAAAGATATACTGTGTATGGTTCAGTATAAATGTATTAACAGACCAAGAGTTTATAAACTAAGCAGGTGAAACAGACAAAGGATAATAGATGAGAAGCAGCAGTGCCTTCATTTTACATCTACAAGATGTAGTGTCACTACTGAGTGCCACAAACTTTTCATCAGGTAAGGCAAATTATGAACTCTGCTAGTCTAACCACTTCTGGTCTTCCACTCAGGAACAGAGAGAAGAGAAACATTTCTTTCATTTTTCTTATGAACAGGTAATAAAAGTATATAGTAACTTTATTTAAGGGTTAATTTTTAATTAAGATGTCTTTTCTGAACTAGGGTAAGGCCTGTCCCATTTCACTGTGTAACACAGATTAGATGATCGGTATTTTCTTCCCATACTGAAGTTCATTCTATTGAATGTGTAACCAGTGCAGTTGCACACAGATAAATAATTAAATATATGAATAAAAAAAGGGTCCTTTCTATTCTGAATGAGAAATTACTTTACCACTATTGCTTAAACACCTAACTAATAGGAAGTCTGGATATGGTGGATTCCAGAGGACACTACAGAGGCTATTCACAGTCTGCAGTCCTTGAGCTGAACTAAAAGACGTTAGGGGACCAGCTGATGGCCAAGGAGAGATTACTCCAACAGGTCAGTTCTAGACATAACCACCGAGGTTTGGGTCAAGAAGGAGGAGAAATTAATGCACCAAAATCCTGTTTGCATGTCTTGAGTGTAATACTGGTTGATCAGACTGGGTTGAATGTGGACAGATGTGATATGTCAGGGATGCTGAGTCAGAGTAGCAGCAGGTGAAATTGCTTGAAGCAAACCCTGTTTGACTTCCTGCCATCAGGGTCCTTGAAAAAGAGTTGGATTCCTCAGCCACACAACAGACAACCAAACTCAATGAATTTCAGCACTGCTTGTCTCTTTTAGGTCACGGTAGAAGCAGGAAGTAGTTGATAGCCAGGAATTATTGTCGCTGGTGACTTATTCCTTCCAAAAGGAAATTGAATCCCTAGAAAGGAATGTGTATACAGAGCTTGACTTTGCAGATCAACCAAAGTTTGTGGGAAAATTACAATGCATGTTCACTAATACTTAGTTTGAGTCACTTTAATGTTTAGCAATTTATGACTGTTGTTTGGTGTCCAAGGTTTCCTTACCCGAGTCCTTTCCTCCATTTCCTTTAATCAAACACAGTTTAATTCTCTATGGGGATAAACACTTTTGTTTTGTTTTGTCTTGTTTGTTTTCCTTTAACATAACAAAGAAATCCCTGATTTCCTGTTATTCTGTTGTATAAATAGCTTAGAAATTTTAGGGATAATTCTTAGTCACTTTCTTAGCCATGGGTGGTAGGACTAAGTATCATCAAGTCTGGCGCTTTGTCTTTCAAGGGGTTCACCAGAATGTGGAGGGAGGAATGAGGAGCATGCAACCCACTAATGAGCCCCTGTAGGGCTCTCAATATCTCCCTTTCCTTTTTGTTTGGAGTATGAGTGCTTAGGGAAAGTACAAATTCTGATTTCAGGTTTGTTAACAAATGGAGTCCCTGGCAGATTGCTAAAACTTAATGCCTCAAAACAATGATGTTGTTAACTTTTGCTGAAGGTGTCAGGAAATAAGTATTCAAATGAAGGAAAGTGCTTTTTTTCAAGCCCTCAAGGTGGAATTCAGATAGGATACAGCAACTAGTAGACTAGGATAATGGGTTTTCCAGATTTGCTCCAGAACTGTGAATGAGTGAATACCAGGAACAAGTCTTTCAAATATATTTCAGGTATGAAGGATGAGAAGAAGAAAAAAAAAAATCTAAGATATTTACATTTAGACATAAAGACATTTAGATATCATAAGTTTTGCAGACAAACTGTATTATTGTTTTCAACTGAGAACAGCTGGAGTTACCTTTCTCTAAGACATAATGCTGTTTTTATTGAGTAATATTTTAATGTATTTTAAGCATATACAGAAGCACTCTATGCCTTATAAAATATACTATAAAACTTCTAATGCATAATATAGCTTAATTTTTGAGAACTTTGGTATTTATGAGTTGTTATTTAGAGATGACTTCAGTATGATGTTACTTTTCTTCCTTTGAAGAAATACTATCATATTGTAGAGAAAGCATTTATTCTAAATTTTTGAAAACATTCTATCGAGTGACTCATGTGTTATCAATTAATGGAAAATGTTTAATGGTTCTTTGTTTCTTCTTCAAACAAGACAAGGGGTTCTTTTTTAGACAACTAAAAGATGACAAGCTCCATTTATTGAAAAATCAAATATACCTGAAAATGGTGTGCTTTTTTGCTTTTGCTTGCATTTATTATGATTCTTATGGTCTTCTAAAATCCTAGCAAGGAATCCCTGTCAGAGCAAGTTAAAGATCCCCTTAAATATCCTGTAAACATTCACCTGAGTCCTATTTTTATGTAGTGTCCCTGCTGTCAGGAGTGATTTATATCTGGCCTATTAAAAAAAAAAAAGACTGATGCATCTAAATAGAAGCACCTAAAGCCACAACATGCAGAATATGCAGAACCATTTCCAGTATATTATCTCAAATAACTTCATTTAAGCAGATTCGGTCAAATTCTCCCAGTTATGAATTCTGAAAGACATAATTCTTTTCAGAATTCAAGCTGTTCTCACAGAATATGGATGGCTTTTCACTTTATTATCATTGTAAATGGTAGTTGCACAACATAGAGGGTGCCCATGATTTCACATAAACACTTACCATCCTGACTTTTACAGCAAACTAAAATGCATTTGTACTCATGTTCTCCTGAACTCATATTCTTCTGAACATAGAAAGGGCAGTTTTAGCCTTTGTCTGTTATGAATGTCATATTTTTAATTTGACACATGAATTGCATGCCCGTGTTAATATAGTTTCTTTAAAGCAAGCACCCTACTCCACAGTGAGTTACACCAAAAAAAAATAGTTAAGTGTGTGTGGGAGAAAGTACAGTATGCAAAGTATGCTTCCCTCAAAACACTAAGAAACATCTCTATATAGTCACATTAGTACTTTGTCCACTGAAGAAAACAGATAAAGAATGTGGAAGGGGAGGGTGTAAATTCTACTGGGAGGGATACAATACATTGATGTGTTGTTGGAGATCGGTTCAGTATATAATTATCTCTGACGAAGACTAATTTGGCAGTTTTTCAGTGGATGGACAATTCTATCTTTATGGTTTATCAAAAATAAAAATAGCCAATATATCATGTATCTCTCATGACTGATTTTGAGTTAGAAACTTAGGTCAAAGTAGAGTGTGGCATACATAAAGCAGCTTAACACAGTGGACATCTTCAAATGTTTACTTTGTAGTGAAGAAATTCTATGTACAATTCTTTCCTGAAGTGATTTGTATTAGGATGAAAATGCACCTATTTTCCATGTTATTAATTTTTTAATTTTATTATGATTTCATCATGTAAATTGCTTGGCTCAGCTTACAGGAATGGAAAATGGAGGGTGGAGAAAAACTATGAAGATCTGGATTTAGATCTCTGAATTTGCACTAAATAATAAAATGTGTGACTCAGAATCTCTACAGAAATGAGTAGATAATTGTCAATAATGGGCTAAGTTGTAAAGGGTTTGTTAGCACTAAATGTTAACCCATTTTGTGATGCTCTTTCTCCAGCTGATGGGTAGACATGGCTACAAGTGACTGTAAGTACTGCAGGGGTCACACTATGATTTAACCTTCTTTTTTCAGGCTGTTCTTCATGTTGCAACAGTGGATCTTTATTAACCTATTTATTCATGCAGATTCCATCTAGAAAATGGAACATCAAATGGTGATTATTGTGCTTGTGAAACAATTTAAAAGGACTACGTACAGTTTAACAGAGCAGATGTGTCAGAAACATAACTTTGAAGTTAAATATTTTTCTCTGTCTTCTGCTTTATAAAACATTTTTATTCACATATGTTGTAATTTTTTTATTGTGTGATAATGCTTTTTATTTATAAATGCCATCAGTATATTTAAAAGTTCATATGTTGAAGGTTCTTTGTCACTCATTCACATTAGAGAAAAATGCATTTATATTCAAAATGGATACAAAGAACTAAAATGACATTAATCTTGCTGATATCCTAGATCAGGTTGGGAAAGTTAGAATCAGGTTTAAATTGTGATCATGATGGGATTAGACCTTTTGTAGCTTTATTGTTGTAAGTACCTAAGGAAATGAATTTACATGCAGTGTTTTAGCATCTCTTAAAAAAAAAAATAGTTTTACGGTCACAATTATGGCATACATATTTTCAAAGTCATTTTCCTCTCAGTGGTGTCCAAATCTGAATGACCGTGTCATTATATTTAGATTCTAACAGTGCACTTGTGTTTTTAAAAAATCACCCTTTTTTTTTAAATAATGTGCTGTTGTTTCTAGATATCAGTATCCTCTGAATCTAACTTCAGTTTTGAGAACTTTCTTCACTGTATTTTAGTCTGATAAAGCAGACCTTTTAGAACAACTTATTTCTTCACCAAAGTGTTTCTTATACAATTGGAAGACAGCAAGTGACCAGCACCTTCCTCCAGTCAGGATGAACACCTTCCATTCCTTATGTAGGTATTTTTTTTTGTATACTTGTTCTATTATTCCTCTTCTTGTGTGACCTGCTTTTACATTTCACATCAGAATATAATATGTAAACATACCATTATGACATGCAGGTAATAGCTTACTCTGTAGCCTGCAAATGACCACATTTTGCTTTATTTGCATCTTAAAAATTGGAAAGAAAAATACAACTAAAACATTAGAAAAAGGTAAGAATTAGAATCTGAATATCTGAATTATAGAATATTTTGAGCTGAAAGGGACCCATAAGGATCATCAAGTCCAAATCCCTTGCAGGACTACATAAAACTAAACGCAACCTGAATGTTGTCCAGACATTCCCTGAAGAGGTTTGGTGCCATGACTACTTCCCTGAGGAGCCTATTCCAGTGAATGACTACCTGCTCACTGAAGATCCTTGGGGAAATTGTAGACTGCAATAAGCATAGCCCTCGACCTTTACAGGCTGTAAAATTACTACTTAGTGTTGCACATGAGAAACTATGCAAAGGCGAGATCTTAAATCTCCATTAATTCCTTTGTTGATAGGCTCTATGGTGTAAAATGCAAAATAAAAGGTTATTTTTAAAGAGAACCTTCTTTCATCCTCTGCTTGAAATGAACCACATTAATAACTGTGATCTTATGACTCATGCCTCCCTTTGAACCTCCTTAACTTAGGCTTCTCCTTCCACAGAAAACATGGTTAGGCTGTTTCTTGAGTAAGTAGGATACACAGTTCTGCCTGAGTCTAGGTGAAAGCTTTTGAAATTATTTCTGTAAGACCATTACCTTTTTTTTTTCTGGACTGGTACATGAAGCATAAGTGCAGCTGGCACTTCTAATTTCCTCTTTTTTTTTGGCTACAGAGTAAAACCAGCATAAAATGATGAGGATAGGAAATGGGAAGTGTCAGCTTGGGTAGGGAAAAGCGAGGTTCTTAGATCCTTCAGCAACTCTGAAGATAGAGTCCAGAGTGTAAGAACACTGAAGTAGTGCAAGGATGGAAGATTTTGTGTAAAAGGGTAACCTTATGGCAGTGAAAATGAAGAAGTCTGAAGGAAGAGTAACAGTTAAATTTTATTACATGAAATGCAATGTGCTCAGTTTTTCCATGAGAAAAAACAAAGCAGGTAAGGATGCAGACAATGTACATTGTGAATTCTGAGAACATGCATAGAACAGTCATGTTCTATCTCATTGGTTCCCATAAGATCCAGTACTTAATAATGTAAGCAGATTTTTTTCTAGGCACATCACTGTTGACACCAAGATTTTCTGATAGGTCTCCAACAGAACTGGGTGCCAGGAGGATGGTCATATTATTCTTTGACAGAAAGGAAAATGCAGAGAGTTTACTAGAAAGAATACAAGGAATTTCTTTCCTTAAAACAAACCTTGAAAGAGTTAATTAAAAAGAAGCTTAAAGAATTAGATATTTGTATCTATTAAAATGATTTTTAATATTTCCTACTCTCTGCTGCATAAATTACATTCTGAATTTTAAATCATACCCTGTTTTTTGAAGACTATTTCTTACCTCACATATTTGTGCCACTTTTCAGGGCTATGTTCTTAAAAGAACTTAGGATAGATCTTAAATGAGCTGCTATTCTCTTAGTGCAGCATCTAGTTCCATAAAACTTTTTCAGTTGCTGCTCATTCCCGCAAATATGCAGAACTGGGCATCCCAGATTTCAATCCTGAAAACACTAAACTACCTGAAGGCTTAATGATACCACACAGTATATCTAAGCACAGGCTCAGGTTCTGCACAAAGCAGTCCTAGCCAGTAGCTCCCATGGAGGTCAGGAAAAAGACTCCTGATCACAGCAACACAGCAACACAATAGGCAGAGGAATCTAAGAGCTGTGACAGATTTTGAGTTCAATCAAAATCATGTTCTTTGTATAGAATGCTTTCCCTATCTTATCCCTTTCTTAATTCATCTGCTTGCTTTTCCTAGTTCTTATTTTGTCATGACAGTATGGTCTACTGTCATCAGCAATACATTTTGTCTCTCAACTCTTAGGTAGTTTACCTAGCTCCTGTGCAAATTCAAGCTCTGTTCTCTCAGATGGTGCAAGCTTGGACAAGGTTTTAGAATGAAGGAGGTTAGATTTAAATTAGATATAAGGAAGACATTTTTAACAGTGTGTTGAGACACTGGAACAGATTGCCTGAAGAAGTTTTGGGTGCCCCATCATTGGAAGTATTCAATGTGAGGTTGTTTGGGGCTTTGAGCAACCTGGTTTAGTAGAAGATGTCCCTGCCCCATGGCAAGGGACCTTTAAAATTCCCTTCCAAACCAAACTAGTCTGTGGTTCTATGATTCTAAGTTACAATAAAACCCACAATTTAGGTAATCTGCTTCTCCCAGGAAGGCATCAATTTTGTGACATATGCAGTCCCCTGAAAGAATTTTCTTCCCAAAGAAGGGTCTCTCATATCTCGGGCAGTTGGCAGCTATCTAAAATGAGACTATTGCTATGTTTTAGGAAAGAAAGTAACGCTGGTCATGAATAGGCATCATCTGCTTTTGTGCAATAAACATACCCCTGTATGTTACCTGATTATTTGCAGTGTTGAATAATAGTTGCATTAGTATGTGCTAGTAGTTCAACACACTTTTATTCAGGTACAGTTTTGGTGGTTTTTCAAAGCAGCAGAATTCTTTGAATTTTCATTAGAATATTAAGGATGGATTTCAGCTATAATTTTTGTGGCCATGTAACATATCAGCAAGATCACAATTTTTTGTTTATATATTCTTGGTACAGATTTAAAAATATGGGAACTGTCTCACGTGTGACTATGTGAAACCAGCATCACTGAATCTTCCCATGTATAATGTATATGTACTACTACCAAACCAAGGTTAATTGAATAGGGAATCTACACTTAGAGACAGTTGAAAATCCACACAAAGTGTTATGTACACTTTCCGTAGAAATGACAATGTGTATATATAAGGAAATGAATTAAGTTTTTGATGTACGATGACCTTTTCATAACATGTCATTTATCAAATTTCAGAACAATCAGGATTCTCATCAGTCATCTTCTGTAGCTTCAAAACCAGAAAAAACTAAAACCAATATGAGATTAAATATTATCTAGAAACATTTCTAGATGCTGAAAATTAACAGTATATAACATGCTTCTAATGGCCCTTGAGACAGATCTGCTTAGTTTATACTCTCCAGGCAATTTTAAGTCATAGTATAGGAGCTAGTATGGGCCAGAACAGCGTGGCCGTGTTTCAAACAAGTATTCTGCATGTCTTAAAGTTTTGTATGAGGAAAAAGAAAACAAAAAGAACACATTTTAAACTAATTTGATAGAAAACAAATATGAGATCATTGCAGACACTTGTCAAAATATTTTATGGAGAAATTTAGGGATGGCAATGGAGAATCCAACAGTCAGCAATAAGTACCCATCACTACAGACTGTAAGTACTAGTTTGGAAATGTTGCTAGTCAAAGATATAATCTCTTGAAGGGAAAACGTTATATGGAAGAATTTTTCTTTCAGCAAAAAGTATTTTCTATACATTAAAAAAAAAGTTTTATAAGTCTTATTTTCTTTCCAAGAAAAAAACCCTCACATTTTTTCTATTTCTCATATGAAGCAAAATTTCCAGTCTCCTTCCATTTCATGTCTTAATTTCATTTGAAATTTCATTTGAAATGCTGAGTCAAATAGTCAAATGTTGCTTTAAAGTAATAAAATGTTTCATTTCAGTGAATTCTGAAAAGTAATTTCAGAGCATATTTACATCTGAAAAATAACTATTTCAGTTTTGTCCTAATTTGAAAGAACAATTCTTATGCTATTTGAAACTTCCAAAGAGCAAATATTCCCTTTTGGGGAACCTTTTATTTATTTCATCCACAAGTCTGTTTCTTTTTTATGAAGTACAAGCCTGGAAGTTTTCACGACATGCTATTATTGAAGGCAAATCTGAGGTTTTGCTTGCATGAACTTGATCCTACAGTTCCAAAAAATATTATTTTTAGACTCCGAGCAAGACACTGTTGGGCTCAGCACAGCTGGAACTAGACTTTAAGAAAACCCTCATTCCCATTTAGACACTTAAATATCTGATGGATTTTTCAGGGGGAAAAAAAAAAAATCATGTCTTTTTGTGACACTTACTGATGGTAAAATTTTTAAGAGCAAATTGCAATAGAGGTTTAATAAGAATGTTTGTCTGTAACAAAAGAACTTTCTTTCAAAACTAGCAATACTTGCTTTTATTCAAAAAAATGCAGCTGTAGACCTCTTTATAGGTAAGCTTTGAAAGGGTTTAGAGAGACTCACAGCTGAAAAGTGAATCATTAAACAGGAAATACTAAAATAGAGCTGAATAAGCAACCCAAATATGTGCTTGGCAGCAGAGATGCCTGGATAGTTTGGTTTTTTTTTTCACTTCTCTTTCTCTGCTGCATCTGTCTGTGTTGGGAGACAAGATGACCACATTGTTACAGAAATACAGAGCAGTGTACACACAGGCAATATCTCAGCTTCCTCCTCTCTCTCCCCCAGTGCTCGCCACCTCCTCTCTTTACTCCAACACACAGTCACCTCAGCTGTGGTCATTGGGTGAGTAACTGAAAGACTGAGGAGGGTACAGATGCTGGAAATCCCCAAGGAAAGGGAAATATGAGGGTTGGCATTTCTTCCTCTTTCCCTCTTTCTCTCTGTTTACATATACAAAGGGTGTACTTTTTCTTACAGTTATCTTTTTATCCTCTATCATTGTCATATAGTTAATCTTGTGGTCAACATATCACTTCCTAACCTATCATTTGCACTTCAACATTTGATGTAATTTCCTAGCACTTTTTGCTGATACTACTTAAATGATATTTTTTCATCCATTCCCTTTGTCTCCCTCCCTCCTTCCCTCAAAGGGTACAGCCCTTTTCTGTGTTAGCAAAACTCCTTACCCTTCTTGGACAAAGCCAACTGAAATGCATTATTTTTGAAAATATTTTGCTCTATGGCTATGCTCGTGTATTGCTTACTCAACAACATCCCCAGAGATTCTGCTGCTGTATTATGTCTGCCACACAAAGAATAAACCTGTTTAGCAATTACATGGAAAACTTCTGAGAATGACCATGCTGTGGCTGGTTCAAGGAGACAGGCAAAATAAGATGCAACTTCGAGGCTGGGGAAAAAAAAGGAAGTTCCTTCCCTTCTGCCAGATGAAAAGCCAACCATGTTTATCAGTTCCAGCCTGCCAAAAATCCTTGTATCCTGTGATTTTTCCTATTCAACTTTTTCACCCCCAGATTCTTCTGCTGAGGCTTGCCAGTGCTCTTCTTGCTCTTTGAATGTCTCCTGAAAGAGAACATTGCTATCAAAGAATGTTTGTTGTATGAAAATTTAACTCAAATGACATTGTTAAGGAAGGTTGGCCAAACACTGGTTGTGACTGTGACTGAGATTTAAGAGCTACTAATTAAAGACTCTAAAAATGGGAGATTAGTTTTACTAGTTTATTGTGCTAATTCTTCAGGCTGGCAGTCTGCTGATGAACTTCTCCCTTTTTTTCTCCTATCTTTTCAGGAGAGGGAATATTTCCACAACAACAGAAGACATACACTGTATCTTTTATTTTAGTTGCTATATGCATGAGAGAAATGATGGTGACAAAATACTGGTAAACAGATCAGAAGAAATGTCAGACATCAGTGTACTACTTTCTTCCCATACTGCAAAAAGCTGGAGATCATGGAAATGTCTTACCTGTGTAAAATACTGGGATGTGCTCTAACAAATGCTTATTTCCTCTTCAGGATGAGCCCAGCATACTCTTAAAGAAA
Organism: Chloroceryle aenea; assembly: GCA_013399075.1. NCBI lineage: Eukaryota > Metazoa > Chordata > Aves > Coraciiformes > Cerylidae > Chloroceryle > Chloroceryle aenea. Next base: position 34,856 of record VWZY01008975.1, read on the forward strand.
ACAACAACAATCAAAACAACCAACTAACCAAAAAAACNTAGAATAGATCAGGTACCTTAAGACCTGTTCAAAGCCTTAGAAATCTGTACTTACAGAAGAGAAGGACAAATATTCAATTTGCAGAGATGTGTTATTCTTTCTGCTCATCTATTTCCCCAGTCACAGAGTAATACTGGTTTTGCATATATTTGTAAATATTCTATTTCTATTATTTTCATTAAAGCTTTTCTAGTTTCCTTTTCTAATGGCTAAGTTTCTCTCCCTTATTCCCTTTCTNTTTTCAGGAGAGGGAATATTTCCACAACAACAGAAGACATACACTGTATCTTTTATTTTAGTTGCTATATGCATGAGAGAAATGATGGTGACAAAATACTGGTAAACAGATCAGAAGAAATGTCAGACATCAGTGTACTACTTTCTTCCCATACTGCAAAAAGCTGGAGATCATGGAAATGTCTTACCTGTGTAAAATACTGGGATGTGCTCTAACAAATGCTTATTTCCTCTTCAGGATGAGCCCAGCATACTCTTAAAGAAAACAACAACAATCAAAACAACCAACTAACCAAAAAAACCCACAAAACAAACAAAACTGCAAACAAACAAACAAACAAACAACAAAACACAAACCAATACAACAACAACAAAACACAAAAAAAACCACCTCATGCCCAAAACTGCAAAGCTCTATATCAAAACCAGTACTTCTGTATGCTGATGTAAGTGAAGAATAAAAGAGGAAGCTAAGAAATATATATAATTTCATAGTTTAAAAATCATTAGGGTTTTCCTGAAAAAGAGTAAACATTCATCAGTTTGAAAGGGTGGCTGATTGCTGAAATTGTAAGTATAAGCTTCCCTCCAGCCNGTCAGAAGACTTTTGTACTCATGCAGGTAATGTGGTCATGAAGCTTGTCTCCTTAGAAAGCCACACTAAAAGCAGGAGCATATGTAGAATAACATTTCCTTTGCAAGCAGTGTAATCAAACTGAGAACCAAAGAAAATCACAGACTTTTGCACAGTTTATAATGTTACATTCTACTAGGAATGGTATTTTGCACGAAGAAATTGCATGACAGAAATTATTATTCAACTTTATTGTAACTGCTATTAAAATGAAAGATGACTGGAAAAGGTGCAATTTACACACACTTGATTCTATCAAGCATAAAAACAATCTTTAAAGTTCATCCAGTGGCACAAAATGTTTGTAATAAATACGTGGTATATATATTAATTTTTATTTATAGTATTATTTCCAGAAGATATTTTGGAATGCCATGGGTTTTGGTAATATAAATCCAAATGTTTATTACTGTCCATCATACTGAGATATCAGTACTTAGATTTTTGTTAAACCCCTTACTTTGAATGTAACTGAGTAGCATCTTACACTCAAAACCCAAAATCTACAGTGTTAATTTGGCAGATTATAGAAATTTTTCATTTTTTATTGATCACCAAACAAGTACGCAAAGCTTTTGCTAATTTTGGAACACACGGGAGCAACATGGCTGCTGAACAATACTACAGAAATAACAGCAGGACACTGCAAAAGATATGAGAGAGCCATCTGTGACATACTGCATACAAAATGAAGCACCAGTTTTTAGACCTGAAAAGAAATAGGAAATATTATAAATGTAGTGGATATCATAGCTCACTGAAATATGTATGTTGCTCATATAGTCTTAATTCCTGTTGCATATTTGCACAGAAAACTACTGAATTAATGCCATAGTGTGCTTGTGTACATCTGATTAAGTAATATAACTAAGAAGGAGAAGAGGGGGAATTATTATATCTGGATAAGTTAATTAGCTATGTATTTCTACATGACCCCTCACTTACTAGTTTGAGGGGTTTTTTTTTGCATTAAACTGAAGTTTATGTGAATGTCAATTTAGATAAATACTACAGTGCTTCTTGCCTCAAACTGTTCATGAAACTGCCCTTTTCCAATACACACAATCTAAAAAAGGACTTGTTCCATTGTTAAAAACAGGTACAGATGGAATAGAATGCTGGGACAGTCAGGTTTTTTATTAATACAGTAATATTTATCATACATGTCCAATTTTGAACATGTACTCACATACAGAAACATCTTCAGCTTTATTAATCCATCTAACCACATCGGTGAAGAGCAGAGGCTCTTGTACAAATGTCTGACATTATGAAAAAGTGATTTGCAGAATCTATTAATGTTACCCACTGGAGAGGAATACAAATTAGAGTCCTAAAGGGGATATCTGATAAGCCATAGAATATTTAAAAAGATTGCTTATTCAGCACTTAGCTGCCTAGGACTCCAGTTTAACACAGGCCAAGCAGAGGACAGCAAAGAACAGATATAAAAAAGTGCTTAAACCTTGGAGAAGCATGGATGGCTATTAAATGGATGGATAGTTTATAATCTGAGCAGCTGCTTTACAAAAGCAACAAACCAACAAGAAAAAAAAAAAAAGAACTAGGAAATAATTAAAAAAATCAAGAAATATTCTTTTGATCATTATGAAAAATTCATTAAAAGGGATATTGCTTAGTGAAATGATGATAATTCAGAAAAAATGTGACTTGTCTTTGCCCATCTGGTTGCAGCAATTGACAGTCTTACACTGTAAGCCTAATACAGGCATTGACAGTAAGTCCCTGTCATTGCTTTTGACATCACAAGTATCTGTGGAAATGCCAGACTTGGTGACCTAAGTGTAAATACAATACATGGCATAAAGATTTCACAATCTGATTCTCACCTATGTAGTCAGTAATGTTCATTTCTGAGACCAAAAAGATTTTGGAAGGTGAGGTTGTACAAATGTCTGAGCACATGAAACAGAAAGAAAATAGAAGCTGAAATGACCAAAGGGCAAATACTCTTCTCTCACCTCTTTACTTTGAACAGGTATTTCCATTTATAAAGAGCACTGAAAAAAAACCTGAAACTCTCATGAAAAAAAAGTATACAATGATTAATATGAGTATTTAATATGTCTGGCCTCCATTCCAAAGCACTTGATCATATTTTACAGATTTTGGATCTGAGCGTACAAGCTGTGCTGTGGACTCAGTTTCTTTTTACTGATACTACATAAGCACAAAAATCTGCCTGTAGACTGATAGGTAGAATTGTCCTGGTGAAATTGGCTGCTACACAGATGTATACTTATTTTCTCATGCAAAAGATTATAAAACTATTTCCTGACATCTTTTTCTGAGGTTAGCTCTGCTTTCTGGAAACTTTCCCATTCCAAAGTGTTCACTCCAACCCTTGCTGGTTGTCACTGCCTCCTCATCTCTTCCTGGACGGTTGTCAGGTAAACATTCCCATAGTTATTTCACACTGGCATCCATCCATCCACCCACCCTCCTTTCCCCCCACTTCTCCTGGGTTTGGCTAGGATGAGGTGGGAAAGCAGCCACAGTAGGGATAAGCAATTGAATCAGGAAATAAGTTATTCAATACCATAGTGATGTCATGGCCATTATATAAGTGTGGGAGGCAAGGAGTGCCCATTCTGCTGGTACCACTCAGAGGAGCACCTTCCTCAGTACATGTGATACCACTCATTTTGTGTATTGTTTCATTATTATTACTGTTGTTGTTTTTGTTGTTATTTCTCATTTTGCAATGTATTACATGTCCAAGTGCAAGGTCCCACACCTGGATTGGGGCAATCCCAAGCACAAGTACAGGCTGAGCAGAGTATGG
>VWZY01008975.1:57393-72740 GCA_013399075.1 Chloroceryle aenea
CTAATTTAACTCACAGATGAACAGAGAGGGTTTATCAACAGATTTTCTTCATATTATATTGAGAGAGGTGGACTTCATCACATCTTATAGGTGTTTTCGGCAGGCACTTTTCCCTTACTTTGTGATCTTAAGAATGAAGGAAAGTGAATTAGGAATTCAGAATTTAGTATTTTTGAAGAAGACAATATGATCTGATGGAGTGACTAAACAGCTAAGATACAAAAGTGTCCAGGAAGAAATATGTCTGATAATGCTCTTTTCCTTTTTATGCACAGGCTGACCTCATGAAAATTATCTAAGGAGTAGCTCTGACTTAGAGAAAGACTGCAATTTGATGTTACGTACTATTTAAGAATTTAAAAGATTATTTAAAGACAAGGGGACAACTAAATTACTAACCAAATGGATATTCTCTTTACCTCACTTGATGGAGTTAATAGATGAAGAAAATGGTATTACAGGTCTGTGCAGCTGAAGTGAAGGTGAGTAGTGTAGAAGATCTACATTCTACAGAATAGAGATTTTATAGAATACACTGAAGTCTTTGAACAACAAATATCTAACTGAATGAAATAACAAAGATGGAAAGTAGATGGATTAAGAACTGAAAGCAGGACAAACAATGTCATCTTCACTTACCTGAAGAAGGGAAAATACCAACAAAAGAACTAAGAGATATCTCTTTAAAGAAACATTTATAGAAAATTTTGTGGCTGCATCCTTTGTCATTCAACAGTGAGCAGAGCACCTAGTGGCCTCCACAATGCAATTATAATTAAGTTCTGTAATTACAGCAATACAAGATAAGTTGTTACAGCTGGCTAAACTGAACAAAACTCTGATTTGTAATTCAGACAAGTATTGCTACTCCTTGAGTGCAGTATGAACAAAAACAGAATCCATAGAAACTGAGAGGAAGCTCTGGGATTATAAAATTGACTGCTTGTTTTATCCTGCTAAACCTGAAATTGATGTGGGTGAAATGAGAGTCTTTTATAGTACAGAAAGATTATCAGTCTTGATTTACACCAGAGACGAATAAACAAGATCACTACAAAATGGAAGGAATGTTCTGAATCTTCCAGAATACCTAATTAATAGTTCTCACAAGGCCAGAGAGTCCACAAGATCATTCTCAGGATTACTTCTGTATTTAATCCAAATAGTTTAAATGGCAGTTTAATAGATAAAACACAATATGTAATATTTTATATATTTATTATTATTATTCTTTCTCAAATGCTTCTCCCCTTTTGGGGTGGTGGGAAAGAATAGATGGATAGATACCTGGCATACATTTCAGTAGAATCTTGGACTCCTATAGAGTATGTGTATACACACGTATTTGCACACACACACGCTTAGACATGCACCATCACTCCACCTACACACAGCAGACACACAGACATGCAGTCTTTCACGCACATTGTCTAGTGCTAGTTTGGGACACAACCTGCAGTGAGGTGCTGTGGGCTCAGACTCTTGCAAGCTCAGGCACTCACCTCCAGTACACTCACTAGAGAGCAGGAGATTAAGCTAGACGATCACCATGTAAAAAGGGAGTTTTGCTCACAGAGAGTTGTTGACTTATTTTTAAAAAGCAAATTATGATGCAGTTGCCCATGCCCACCTAACTATGTGAAATAGCTACTATTGCAAGCAGTTTCTGCCACTGAGCCACAGCCTTAAAAATTTCTTTAGAGCTTTTGTTAGGCACCTAGGAGGGAGAGGCCATTTCAGCACATCTACCTCTTCATCATTTCCTCTTAGGCACATTAATGATTTTGGTGCTCAGTGTGCTGGTTTCTGTGAATGAAATTCTGATTATCTAAATCTGCCCAAATTGCTATAGGGGTTTTAGTCACTCATCATTGTGAATTCTACTTCTAAGAAAGAAATCTAACTCAAACTCTGTCTTGAGATGGAAACAATACCATAACTGCATTCCCAAGAATGCTATCTAAGTGAGATAAGTAAGACTTAAAATAAAGGGGTTGTGTAAAGAAGAGAGTGTCCAGCAGGTCCAGGGAGGTTCTCCTCCCTTCTGCCCAGGTGAGACAACATCTGGAGTATTGTGTCCAGGTCTGGGATCCCCAGTTCAAGAGGGACAGGGAAATGGAGGGTTATGGGGATGATGAAGGGACTGGAACATCTCTCTTCTGAGGAAATGCTGAGAGATAGATGCGAGCCTGTTTAGCCTGAAGAAGCCTGAGAGGGGATCTTGTTAATGTTTACAGATATCTGAAAGGGGTGTGTCAAGTAGAAGTGGACAGTCTCTTTTCAGTGGTACCCTGTGATAGGATAAAGGGGCAAGGGTCACAGACTGGAACACAGGAAGTTCCACCTGAACGTGAGGAAATCCTTCTGTACTGTGAGGGTACAGCACTGGAACAGGCTGCCCAGAGAAGTTGTGGAGTCTCCTTCTTTGAAGACTTTCAAAGTCCTTCTCGATCTGTTCCCGTGTGACCTGCCCTAGGTGATATTGCCTTGGCAGAGGGATTGGACCTGATGATCTCCAGAGTTCCCTTCCAACCCCTACCATTCTATGAAATCACAGTTTTATTTCATTATTTTAATCAACATTTCAGAGTAGAATATGTGTATTATATCTCTGCCAAGATTATATCATAAACTGTAGGATTTTTTCTTCGTTGCTATTATTCTTCAGTCAGCACAAAATAGCCATTATTATTTTTATGACAAAAGTTTATTTGCTGAACCTATAGCTACTGATCTGATTACATTGTCACCCTGAAATATATACTGTTCTAAAAGAGCATCCTCTTTTTAAATTAAAGCCACATGTCCTTTATTTTTACCTTCTAAATTTAGGAAGTAATGTCAAAATCTATGGGAAAAAAACGGTGGAATTGTTTGGGTTTTTTTTTAATATGCCGAAGAATTCTCAATTTACCAATACTTTTAAACTAATTTTACATTTAGGCTTAAAATCACTCCTACTGAGCAGCCAAATTTAAAGGACTTTTGGGTATCTTTACACATGGTAACATGAATCTTGTAGAAGTTCTGCTGCTGCTATAGCACAGAACATTTCAGAAGTTTTCTCAAGCCTCACAGACTTAAATAAGAACAATTTTTGTAAGGCCAAGACAAAAATCCCACAGTCTAAGATAAGATGTGTTTTCAATTTCAGATGAAATTTCCAAATGCAGTCTCTTGCATCACACAAAACCACTCTTCCCTCACACTGATGTTTCCACATTGTTCAGATAAGCACTGGTCCAGGAAGTGAAAGAAGGAGTGAGACTTTCATTTCCCTTATACAGCAGTGTGGAAAGTCTTTTGCAGCCTGATCTAAAACTGTTGACATCTTCCTTTCATGGTGTCTTTTTCTTCTCTTGGAGGAGAGACAACAGTGACAAATAAAATGAGGTTTGTTGTGTCAATAGGGGAGTATACATGAAGGCATTAACCTCAGCTGGGATAAATCTTCCTTTTTCAGTAAAATGTACAGAGCTCTGGGAATACACTTAGTCTGAAGGACTTATCTGTGTTGACTAAAAATGCCAGAGAGGAGTGGCCACTTAACAAGCAAGGAATGTGCTTACTAGAGTTAGAATAATTGTCCTACCAGTCATTAACAGAGATGTAGACAATGCACAACAAACAAAGTATGAGCTCTCTAACAGCCAATATCAAAAAAACCCTTCCTTTTTCATCTCAGTTTATGCATCGTTTGCTTCTACACCCTTGAGGAAAAAGGGAAGCTAAAATTTACAGAGAAAAATATGTGATTAATTGAGAACACATAACACATGAAGTAATAAATTGTCCTAACTTTGTAAGCATGTAAAAATCCTGCAGGAAACATATGCAATTCAGTTAGGTTTTATTTATATATATGCTTATTTAATATACAGACATTTTGCTTCAATGTATATGCATTTATTATATTTGCTTATATATGTATATGCTTTAAACCTATGAAACAATATAAGTGCAACTGTGCATTTACAGTAATTTCACATCAGTCAGGAATTAGCAAAATGAAGAACTTCTGGACTCAAAATGGAAACCTATTTTTAAAAACTTTCTTTTGTTGTAGAGAATATGGTCCGAAATAGATCAACATCAGCCAGAAGACAGCACTTTCCTAGTATGTCACTTTCCTGAAGTTCTTTGTAGTTATTTTGTATGTCCTGTCAGGGTGTCTTGTGACTCCCGAGCAGATAGTTAGAAGAAAAATCAGAAAATAAGAGCTCAGAAACCCAGTTATGGAGTCACAGATAAAAAGTATGAAGTCATAGATAAAAACAATGAAGAAACAATAAGCCATCAAAGCACAGACTGCAATTGGTCTCATCATTTGCCACGGTAAGGGTAGAGAAATAAAACTCTGCATTTACAGTGAGTGGACATCCTCTGGTTCCCCAGAACTTCTCCTTTTTTTCTTGGAATAACAATGCCTTAGAAGCCTGTCAGGTAAGGTTTTATCCCATTCCAGCTAACTCTGTTGTGGGAGGTATCTACACCATCCATATTCAAAGTTAAGCTTTGGCCCAAACATGCCAGGGGACTGTAGAAGAATGTACTTCTTGTCTAGGCAGCCACTTACCAAGTTTTTGAGAGGCTGAGACACAGGAAGGATTATTAAAAAATAAGTTCTCTTACTGTAAGATTCGGGGCTGGAGGGAAGGGATAAATATGGATCCCAATAACCAAGAATTTGGAAGAGGGAGGAAAAAGCAAGTAGAGAAAATATATTTCCAAGTCAGCGAGGGAGAGAGAGAGAAAGAAGTTGGGCCACAGGCAGAGAGAGAGGCAGAGGGAGACAAGGTCAGAGACAGGTGCATGTAAAAGAGAGAGAGTGAGAAAAAGAGAGAGAGATGGTGTAAAAGAGAAGAAAGAGGGGGAGAAAGTGGGATGGAGGGAGAGCTAAAAAGAAGAATGAGGATGGGTAGAGAGGAAATAAGTGAGAGGAAGAGAGAGGACAAGAGATAACTTTTTTTTTCTTTATCTCAATATAAGCAATAATGATTTGTGACAGCTATTGAAAGGTAAATATAACATTTGAAGAAAATCAAAATTTGCTGCCATAATTTTTCCTATTTTGCTAAATTGAATTTTATCTTCATTTTTAAAAACTCTCTTTAAACAAAAACTTTCTTTGTTTTGCCATCAGTGCCAACCAGCTGTAATCACAACCCTTTTACCAACTGGAAGGTTGCTGGTCTGCCTTGACACAGGCTAATAGATTTGGACCAGAGTAATGCAAAGATGTGATACCAGATTACTTCTAAAAAGTAGTTTCTACCAGTAAGCACGTCAGTGGTTCCAGTGAGAAAAACGTGGAGCTTAATATATCTCTGCCACACTTTATGCTGTGAAGTTGTGAGTGGCTATTTGGATTCTGCTCCTTCAGGCATTGTGATCTACTAAGCACAAAAGCAGTATGTTCTAGAAAATAAAACTATCCGAGAGTATTTAGCATTAAGCTGGAATGAGAAGAATCGGTAGTTTTATTATAATTTGAACTGGAGTACAGAAGCAAGGAAGAAAAAAAAAATCCCCACAAACTCACAGCCCACCCCCACATCTGTTTCTTCCCAAAGATTCAGGTTCCAAGAGGCACTTCATTATAGGCACTGTGTGCACTAAATGAAACAATGTCTTTTATCCACTAATTCAAGTGAAGACAGTGTTTTAATAGGGTGACTAGCTGCAGCACTTCAGCTGGGCAATGGCTGCTGTCTTCAAAAGGCTTTGATTTGGCTAATCAAGCCATTTTTCTGGGCTGCTAACTACAGACTCCAAGCAGAAGAAATTAATTCCTGATGGTGTCTTGCATAATATGAATGGAGGTTGAAAAAAATTTGATCAACATGGAACTAAAAGCCTCTGCCAGAACAAGTGAACAATCTACAGGTGAACAACAGAGATGTGAAGGGTTATTGAGCACTTCCTGGTGAGCTCTGAGCAAGTGACCCTAAATTTAACACTTGTTCAATAATTTAAATTAATAAGATTTGTTCTTCTCTGAAGGATTTACCTGATCTTATCTTATAATATTTACCAGGTTGCAAGCAAAAAACATGCAAAACACCCTGAAAATTATAAAGCAATTCTAGTCTGCTTTGATTCATTCCTGTGTCAGAACATGGTTAGTAAAGAATGAAAATGGGATAGTTTCTCTGCCAATATTCATGATCACCTTCCCTCACCTTTGTAGACTGGTACACAGGATATTCTGGGAAAAAGGTTTCCCAAATACAACTGTGCTACTGCTCTCCATGTCAATCAGTTGGACTTGATCTAACGTTTGGACTTGATTGTAAAAGTTTCTTCCAACCAAAATTATTCTATGATTCTATGATCCATCACAATAGCCTCTGAAGTGGCCAAGATGAAAGAGACATGTGATGCTCAGGCGTTAAAGTTCTGTTTACTGGCTCCAGCTTATCATTGTTTTAACTTCCTCTTCTCTATCTGAGTGGCAGGGTAAAGGAAAAGGGTGTGGCGACACAACAGAGGCTGTAATAGCATCTAATCACTCAGATCTTGCATCATGCTGACCAGAAAAACTTAAAGCACAAAATAACATGGGATTAACCTTTAATCTTTTTTTTCTATGTATTTTTTCAGCCAAATTTTCAGACTGGAGGAGTGGAAACTTTTGAAAAACATTGCTGAGTTAAGTATTTTCACTCGAGCCTTAAAAAGCATCAATCTGTGATGCATCCTTGTGTTTCTTACTAGAAAACATGGTTATTTTAAAAACTATGCAAGTGCCTGTGATGTATGAACCTATTACACACTCGTCTTCCAAGCACCATATTTGTCTGAAGGTATTTAATGCCATGAATGTTTAGTCCTGTAGTCCTCATCCAGACAATTTTCAGAATGTGTTATTTCTCTCAGGATTTTGGTGCCAAGCACTGTCCTTATGAGTTCATCCATGTCCTAAGTCATTCAGAGAGATCAAGGATTTTGCTAAGATTTGCCTGTGTCTCTGCATGCATCTACCTCTACAAAAAGTTTAGTTATAGTTCTCTGTTAGGTCTGGATGATATCACAAAAATAAATAAATAAATAAATATCAGATGAAAGGTTCTCCATACTGATTTCCTGCAGATGGAGTGATCACAGATCACAGGATTTCTTTTCTTGTAGCAGTTCAGTGACTGACAGTCTCTCAAGGACACTTCAGGTCAGCTCAATGGAGCTCAAAGACTACTCTAATATTGCTCAGGAGACACTCTACGGATCAGGGAACACAGAGATGGACAAATCCAGCTTTGCAGTTAGTTTCTTTTATCATGCAAACTAAAGATGCCATAGCTGCAACTATCCCATTGAATTATATTTATTTAAAACTTGCTGCCTTCTGAAAATTTGAATAAGCATTCCATTCCTATGCTACAGAAAAACTGACAAAACACATTTATGTTAAAGTGGTATTAAATGGCTGAACAGTTTTGGGGAAAAAATGTATATACAGGCCAATTATGGTCACATTTACTTAGTGATATAAGACTAACTCATTAGTTAGAAAAATGATGCTATGAATATTAACTCTTTTTCAAGGACAAAGCTTGTTGACCCACAAACACAAAATATAATTTTAGATGAGAGAACCATGAAGTAGCTTTTTCTCTTTTTTTAAGATCTTCAGAGCAAAAAGAGATGTTAAAATTTTCTCAGTGATGTATGTTAAAAATATGCATAATATATAATGACTATATTTTTGCTTTTTCTTTGTGGCTTACATTGTTTCTTGAAAAACATGTACACCTTTTCCCCCAATCTTCCCTTACTTATCATGTATAAAGTGAGATTTACAATCATATTTTTAATATGATCAAAACCAGCACCTCCACCTCTCTTTGGTATTTAGCTAAGTACTGGTTTGTTGCTTTGTTCTTTAAATGAGGCAAAAGAGAAGCATACTGGAGAAGCTGATATTTTACAATTCTTTAAAACCAAGTTGTTTGGAGTTTTTTTTATACATAGGTTGTGTTTAAGGTCTTTTCTGTCCTTAAAGCTGAAATAAAGCATATGCATTAAAATGTTCATAGATTTTATCAAAAGTATGCAAAAATGGCCAGAATATATGATTATAATCCTAAAGTATGGTAGCTGTACTCACCCAGGAATGTACTATAACAGGAGGAAGAATGTTACCTTCAACTGCCTCAATATTTTCCTCTAAATATTGCTACCATGAGCACCTCTCTATCATCCAGCTGATGTGCACTTCTATCAACAAGGTCTCTTCTATCTCTCCCATAAGGAATGCGGGAGTTGAATTTGCCTGTGGTTAAAAATCAAAACATTCTCCAGCCAAAACCCAACTAATTCTATAATACTTTTCTACTGAGTACAGACCCATACTCTTTAACTAATACAATACAAAATGCTTAGCTCTGGAGATGTTTTGTACTGTAGCTGAGTACACACTGGAAAAATGTGTTAATGATAGCTTAAATAAACTTGCTTGGCCATTTTTGCCTGCAGGGAGTAGGACTTGGGTCAGAGAAAGATATCCAAATGCTAGAAAAGAAGAGGGATAAAGGACTAGGACAAGTGAAGTCCTAAGGAAAGCCTCATTCAGTGTAGTGACTTGAGTTACCATCACAAGTTACTTACTCAAGATACTACTTAAGTAACTAAGTGGCTTGGCATCAGATGCAGTTAATTTTCATGCTTTGGATCACGCTGTCAGGATGAAACACGTAATTTTTACGCATTCCAGTATATAAATTACAGAGTACATAGGTGCTCAAGATCTTATAACAGTCTTACTATGAAAGGTCTCTGCTCAGCTAAGTGGAGTTTGACTGCTGAAGAATTAAATGATTTGGTGTTGCATTTTGGGTACTACACTGTGACAATATTCTTGCTTCTTTCCCCTGTCATTCTTAAGAATAATGTCAATATCCCTTAAGTACATGGTTTCCAAGTATCCACCACCTTTATATAGATTATTTATATACTCATATGTCTTTACATGTATCTCTTCACTTTCACAGCATAAAACAATTCCCTGTTAGTAATGTAATCCTACTCAGCATATGTTAATTTCATCTGATAACAGACATGGATAGAAGTAAATGATTATATAGACCTTTAGTCATCCACAGTCCATTTGAACTAAAACTTTCATTAGCTTTGTTCTGTGAAACATCGTCTGAGGACATGATCATATGAAAGATGTTTTGCAATTATTTTGAACTAAACAGTTGGAGAATGCAGAAAATCTATGTTAAATTCCGGCAGGATGTCTTGCAACTAAGTGAACAAATTGTGCTAAGAGGCAGAATATATTAAATTTATTTTAAGCTAATGCAATAAAATAGGTTTAGGCTGAAAACTGACTTACATTCAGAGCAGAAAGAAAATGGGCCAAATTCTCCAATGAAGTAATTCCTCTAGTCTCTCTCATATTTGCTATCTGTGTACTACTGCAGTACATTCTCTTCGTGAAGCTTTTCCACTTTAAAAATTTAATTCTTGTGGCACCAAAAGCTTTTACCCACTGTAGAAAATCCTGTAAGATGTCGATACTCAGCACATCACAGAAGCAGGAGTACAACACCCTGTGTTTCTTACAGAGCACTCAAGATGTAGGAATTCAGCTAAGATATTTGGAAAAATATTTTAATTGTCCTTATTAATTCTCATTTTTAAAAACATACAAATTACATTTTTTTTGCATAATAGTGATAATTTTTCAAAACAACTAAAAATTATGGTTGCCTCTACTCTAGGATATTCACCACAAGGGTTTTTGAATAATCCATATTTTTCATCCAGAAATGTCTCACCTATCAAATTGTGAAAAGCACAGCCTTTGAAATTGTTTCATCTTGAATATTAAATTTCTGTGACTGGCCAGTTTGAGAACATTTTACTTTGACTATCTGAAATATACAACTCCCACAAGTCTGCCTGAATATCAGAAGTTTTCTTAATATTAGTTTAGCACAACCTTTTATTTCATACTATATGAGTGAAGTGTAATAGATTTAGCTAAGGCCTATGGGATTATTCAAAATCCTTATGGAAGTCTTGATATGATTGACACATTTTTCTGGGGAAAATAAACATGATGATTTACTGTTCTAGGCAAGTATACACGTGAGGTGGTAACACTTGAAAGAAAATAAGAGGGAAGAAATAAAACCATAGGGATTAGTGTAAAAGTAACTGCAACTTTACACTTGAAGATAAGCAGGTTTTACATTATGGACCCTTATTTCATTATCAGCAAGTGATGGACAACTTCTTTGTTTTTCTTTGCTAACTATCTCAGTCTGATAACTACAAGAAATAATTTGTGTTATAAACATAAGGTGCCCAAAAAAGGACTGAAACATGTATTTGGAGTATGACAAAAGGGTTCCGCTAATTTCTTACTTTACACAATTAAGAATGAGATGAGCTTGCCATCATTTCTTATTCCACATATATTTGCCAGCTAAAATGATAGATTCATATATTATTCTTTCACTGAAAAAAAGTATTTTGTGTAGGCTTAGCTTACTTTGAATGGGAAAGTCAAAAGGATTCCCTTAAGTCTTTACTGACTTTTGAACATTAAATATTACTTTTGAAGAGATGTTCTGTCACTTCTGAGGCAACATGATAAATTTCATAATGGTAATTTGTTAACTAGAGATAATAGCTAAGACAATTTGTAGAGCTTCTGTTGTCTCACCTCACCAGGGCTCTCCTTTTGGGGATATAGTCATGAACACCTTCTCTTAACTCTCTGTCTGAAGCACACATGTATCACAGATGAAGTCAGACACCCATTCAACCCGTGTCTTTTTAGGCAATGCAAGTTACTTCAAAGCTCCAAAGCAGTGATATCCCATGCTCTTTAGTAAATCTAGCTTACAACTATGTAAACTCACAAGGACAGACCGTTCCTTGAGGACTTCAGGTAACTGTTTTAAAAGGGCATGAATGTGGTCATTGAAAAATAAAGAATTTTCTGCCTATTTCTTCTTCATATATCAGACACGGCTGAAAAAAACCCTAACAACAGAACTATTTTGTATACATATGCAAATTACAAACAAATTAAATAAGTATGCTTACTGATCACTCTATAATGACGCTCAAGCCTTGTTTGTGTGAAGGAACAGCTTTAAAAAATATCATGTAGTTCTAGCAGTTGTGATATCTCTAATTAAGAAATGCTACATATGCTCATTTGTGGTTCTGTTTTCTCTCTTTTACCTTTTAATCTTCAGTCTGCTTTTATCTTCAATGATCATCTTAAAAGTGCTTGTTCAATCAAAAATGGTGCATTTCGTGGTTGCAAGTGTTTTACAAAGTCAAGAGCATTTATTCTGTACTCTCTTGATCAAAGATTAATGCAATATAAGAAAAGTTGTATTACATGTAAAAAAATAATAACGAACACCACAACACCTTTGATGCAGAATTTTTTCCTAATACATCTCATTTGGAAATTTGAGGCTAAATTAAAATTTTGTACTTCCTTCTTATGCCCGACCTACATAGATTTCAACAAATACAGCTTTAAAATGCATAGAGATTACTTGTTTTTCCAGTTCTAAGGTGAATTTTTGTGAAAAAAGGGAGAAAAAGAAACTGCTCCATAAGTGTTAGGTGAGCAGTGTTTTACAGATAGGATATCATAGGCTGCTCATGGGTATTCTCACTCCAAGTCCTGTGTGTAACCTTGTAGCTTTGTAAAGCCCTGTTGCCCTTGCTAGTATCAGGCCACATGTTTTGTACTGAATACAGGACTGGGGCTTGTCACAGGCTTGCTCTGTTTAACCTTAATTCACCTGCCTGCAGCTTTGGTTTACCTGTTTTATGTGTAACAGGAATTCCTCTAACTGACAAGCTGTCTATGGTAATTTGTTCTCTTACTTTCTTAGAGCGGCACAGCAACAATTCTTATATAGACAGGAACAAGCAGTCATGCTATGTAACAAGATATTATTGTGATACATCATGTAGAAAACCACAGATCTGACAAAACATCATAAGTTTTTCAAAGTGGAGGCACGAGTTGTGGCACAGGACAGTAGCTTGAGATGAAGCACAGTCTTGCTTCTGGAGACCCCACAGCAATAAACAACTCAGCAGTAGCCAGTTAAAAATGCAGACATGCAGTTTGAAATAAAGTCTGGTTTTAGGTAATGAAGTAGTGTGTGACATACAGAAAAAGCATGTATATGTATGCATATACAATAAAGTATGCATATAGTAATTGTGAGTGATCACTAGAGCTGCAGAATAGTGAAGAAAAGGTAAGATGAAACGATATGTTAGTAAACATAAAAATGAACTCAAGTGGATCCTAGAGTGAGAAAGAAATGACCAACATGAACATCACATTCCTTCTGACAAAGGACACTGAATGCTGACAACTACACATAACTTGCCATGAACCATGAGAATGACCACACTGACATTAGGATTAAAAGTAGCAAAGGAGGGATGAGCCCTGCACCAGATAAAAAGAACAGAATCCGTCTGTATTACAATTTAAATTTTATTATTTATAAGATTCCCCCCCGTATTCTAACTGTACCATTTTAGTTTATCTGTAATAGTAAGAACTAGACTAGTAATGATTCTTGAATTACATTGTCCAAATTTCATTGATACTAGCAGTAAATTCTTGGATTTATATATAAAGTGTGTTTCCTCTTATCCTATAAACAAGATTTTGAAAGTAACTAATGTATTGACTTGACATTGTGCCATCACATTTCTCAGCTGGATGAAAATTCATGGAATTCAGCCTGCAGTAAAAGTGTCCCCTGGAGACAAGAGCTGTAAGAACAATGAAATGGGAAGTATACAGCTAAAAAAGGAAAAAAAAATAAATTGTGGGAATCCCCAACCATTGCCAAGACTTACTTTTTTAATAGAGTTTCCTCTTTCCATGTGTACTGTTTATTCTTTCTTTATACTGTCTGTCAAGAAACATTTGCATTAATACTAAAAAGGATCTTCTTAGAGATGGTAAATAAAAATTTTGAGCACTGAAATAGGTAACTTTTTTTTTTCTGTGAGAGCAACAACAGTCAAGCAGAAAAAAGAGCTGGTCGAATAGTTACAACAAAGTAAATTAGTGTTTTTAGGACAGCATTATCAAGTGTCTTGGCTGATAAATGGGCTGTTTAACATGTTGGCATCTAAAGCAGATTACTGTGGGATGAAATATTCTTTAATGAACATTGCTTGGAAATGCTCTTCCTTTATGAAGTATGCTCAAATCTCCAGTTCTGATTCTAGGACTGATTTAGTGCTGTTTGTTTTGTTTTGTTTTGTTTTGTTTTTTCCCTCTCCTAACACTTACAGCCAATAAAATGTCATTGCCATCAAGAAAAAAAAAGTTGTCACAGAAACTACTAGTCTCAGTGTTTCATAATATCCAGCCTGTAACGAACGTACCTAAAGAAGGAAGACTGATTTCCTACCATATTTATTTCCTCTCAGACTGCTACAGACATCCATCCTGTCCTCAAGAAAAATTCATTTTACTCCTTTCTACCTCAAAGATTATGTCAGTAGTACAGTAAAGTAAAATACCTTAAGCAGCATCTCTTGTGCTTCAAGTCTGTGTATGAAACTTTGTGCCATAGACATTGAAATATTTCACAGAGCATGCAAGACTAGAAACACTTTTGGTTGTCAGTTTTCTGAATTCTTTCTATACTGAGGTCAATAGTGCTTCATTATTTAGAAATCATAATCCAGACAAGAATCATAGAATCACCTAGATTGNTGCAGACTGTTGACTCATGTTCAAGTCGCTGTCAATCAACACCCCTAGGTCCTTTTCCATCTGGCAGCTTTCCAGCCACTCTTCCCAAAGCCTGTAGTGTTGCCTGGGGTTGTTGTGATCCAAGTACAGGACTCAGCACTTGGCCTTGTTGACCCACATACCACTGGTGTCAGCCTATTAATCCAGCCTATCCAGGTTCCTCTGTAGAGCCTTCNAACAACACATACATGACCTTTAAACACAACCAGGGATGGTGCTCACCTACCTGGGCAGCCTGTTCAAATACTTGAGAACCTTTTATGTGAAAAAAATGTTCCTAATGTTGAAACTAAACCTCCTCTGAAACAAGCAGAGGCCATTTTCTCTTGTCTTATCACTTGCTACTTGTGAGAAGAAACCAGCATCCACCTCTTTACAACCTCCTTTCAGGCAGTTGTGCAGTGCAACAAGGTCTCTCATCAGCTTTCTTTTCTTCAGACTAAATACCACAGTTGCTTCATAAGCTCCCCATGAGACTTGTTCTCTAGACCCTTCACCAGCTTGGTTGCCCTTCTCTGGACACACTCCAGCACCTCAATGTCTATTTTTCTGCTGAGGTGCTCAAAATAGAATGCAGTGCTTCATGTGCAGCTTTACCAGTGCCGAGTACAGGGGCACAATCACTTTCCTTGTCCTTCTGGCCACACTATTTCTGATACAGGCCAGGATGCCATTGGCTTTCTTGGCCACCTATGCAGACTGTTGACTCATGTTCAAGTCGCTGTCAATCAACACCCCTAGGTCCTTTTCCATCTGGCAGCTTTCCAGCCACTCTTCCCAAAGCCTGTAGTGTTGCCTGGGGTTGTTGTGATCCAAGTACAGGACTCAGCACTTGGCCTTGTTGACCCACATACCACTGGTGTCAGCCTATTAATCCAGCCTATCCAGGTTCCTCTGTAGAGCCTTCCTATCCTCAAGCAGATCAACACTCCCACCCAATTAGTGTCATCTGCAAACTTACTGAGACTGCATTCTATGTCCTCATTGAGATGATTGATAAAGATATTAAACAGAAGTGGCCCCAGTACTGAGCCCTGAGGAGCACCACTTGTGACTGGATGCCAGATGGATTTTACTCCTTTCACCACTGCTCTTTTGGCACAGCCATCAAGCTGGACCACAAGAAAAGGAGAAACCTCTGCTGTCTTGCCTTTAGCTAGAACTTTACAGAGGCAAAGATAATGGCACTTAAATTTAAAGGCATTTTCCTTGAATTTCAATTTTGCTTACATTTTTGTCCATAATAATAGGAAATGAACTAAAATTGCCAGTGCTGAAGAAGCTAATATTCCCCTCCCAATGAACATACAAGAAGAAATACATACAGTTGGCTTAATACAAGACAAAAACCTCAGGTTGGATAAAGGAGCTAACAGGCATTTACAGATAATACATAGTTCCATGACCCTAAACCAGGCCTGTATTTTCTTTAGACCTCTATTCCTTGGTGACACAGATGTTATCTGCCTTGGCTGCACACTTCTATGTTTCTGCAAGAACACCTTCTCATCACTGGGGACCTACCAGGGAATGCCTACTCGACTGCTGTTACTCTTGGGTGCAGACACAC
>VWZY01008976.1:5901-22976 GCA_013399075.1 Chloroceryle aenea
TAAAAATGTTGGACTGTGTGTATTATCAGCACCTATTTATAAATGACCCTTTAATTCCATTACTGAGAGAAATACTTTGGATTTTGCCTCTGTATATCTACTCCTCCAGGGTAAACTCTCCCCTTATCACTCTCTAGAAGCATGAGAAGGGGGATGAATCTTATGCTGTGATGAAATATTTGCTCAAAACTCTCACAGCCTCAGAAGCTATGGTTGCATTCTTCTTACATACTTCTAAAAGTAAATTAGGTGGGCTTTTCAAATGGTTGGTTTCTATGTTCATGTTTTCTTTTCTTTTGGATCATTTAAAAACAAGTACATTTAGGCACCCATAAAGTGTAACTGTAGTCTTGCTTTGCATACTGTTGATTCTTATATTTCACACCTTCTCCCAGAGTACAGTTAATGTCTCTGTCTTGCATGTGTGCTGTAGAATCATATTTTTGATAATCAAAATATAAACCAATTAAATTAGTTAAAATATCTACTTTGTTTTATATAGGTGTTTATGTCTCAGCAAGTACTTTCAAATATGAGTTATATAAAACAGTAGTTGTACAGTGCTGATATCATGTGCTTTACCATGTGTGACTTTGGTGTCAAGGTAACAGCTGAAACACAGTCTAAAGAAATGGAGGAATATAAAGAATGTGAACAGCTAGAACTGAAAGCAGATCTGAAATCTTCACAGATGCTGTTAAGCAAAGCTACTGGGAAAGATGCCAAAGATGCCAAAAAGCTTTCTCCCAAATCAGCTACTAAAAGGAAAGGTATTTAAAATGCAGACTTTGTTTTAGCAGTGATTGAAATTACTGAAATGTAACTATGTCAGTAATGCAGAAAAGAGTAAGATAAGACATTTATTTTGGATTTAATTTATTTTTTGTAATGTCAAATGTGACATATCACTGTGAAAAGCTGGTAATGTTAAAGGAGTGCAGAGACTTTTGAATACCAAATGCATTTATTTAATTGTACATGTGGCTGTTATTACTATGTAGAAATAAATATTCAAAATAGAACCTAGAAAGTAAATATTTTTTTCTCCATATATTGTTTTGATATTGAATAGCTAGAACTAGTTTATCAAATTAAATACAATTCCATTAAATTCTGCCCGCTTTCCAGACAAAAGTCAAAATATTTCAAATATTAAAATAAAAGTACTGGAGTAGAATAGATAAATTATCCAATACCTCAAGATATTTTGGAATGAATTTATCAGCTTTATGGAAGCATGGATCTAGCCAGGTCCATCATTTTTATATGTAACTGTAACATGATATAAATAAAGAAAAAAAAAAAGTATACATAGTCCTATAAAAGAGCAGACTTCTATTTAGGTAGATCTGGCTCATAGGCCTGGCAAGAATCTCTGCAACCAAAACACAAAATTTATTTGCAAAAAAAGAACCAGACCTAAAAAACTCTATCACTTTAGCCTACAATTCAGGCAATCTGCTGGAAGGAATTCTGGCAAGCAATGCTTTTAATACATTTTTTCATAATCAGTTATTTGAGCAGTCAGTGTTACCATAGTGCTCCTGTAACAGAAGAATTCGCTAGGATATAGCTATAGGCTAGTAACTGACTGATAGAACTTATCACATGTAAACATATCACTTCTAGATTTGACCATTTGCTTTAAGCTGACCTCATGTATCATGCAGATGTGCTTATTTTTTTCTGTAATAGCTCTATCTGCACTTCTTCTAGAAAAAAGTTACAAATATTTTGATACTTTTGAGTAATAGTCAAAGTGTTGTGACAGCAGAGTTTTATGCAAACTTTAAAACTGTGATAAAATACATTTAGAATATCTGTTCATAGATACAGAATTTAAAATAAGCTGCCAAAGTAGCTAGCAGAATGGTTTAGAAGGCATGAAATAACTTTTTTTTTTTTAAAAAATATCATTTTTTTTTTCATGGCTTTGTTGATAACCAATTATATTTACTAACATAGCATTTTCACTACAGGTTGTTAAACTTGAATTTGCTTTAGAAGGAATAGCTATCTTTCAAAAGAGGTTTATTATTGTACTGGTTGTGATAAATTGATAGATTTTAAGGTCAAAGAGGATGTTTTGAACCTCAAGGATCACAGTGGGGACACACCTACTCAGTCATGATTTTCCATTCAGAAATATGGTTTAGGATGTTCTTTAACTAATTTCAATAGAGTTGTACATGCTGGAGTAGTTTTGCGCAATGTTAATCTTACCAAGTCTTGCAGATGTAAATCATGGTTGAAAAAATCTAAATATGTTATGTTGCCATAAGACACCTGAGCAACCACCTTTGTATTCTCATAAATGGTCACATCAAGTAATGTGTAAAGTGCCATTTTTCATTTACAAAAATGTACTTTCTTGTGAGAGCTTGTGTATATATAAATAAACTTACCAGCAAAGTCTAAATACAGTGAGACATCTATTTTCCTGCAGGACCACCTTCTGCCACAGTTTTGGTTGAAGTCAGTCCAGTTCCTATAACCCCAGAAGAATTAAAGAAAAAAGAACTGACACTTAAAATTAAGCAAGAATATTTCACTGCCTTGAAACATGAAGGTATGTTACTATTTTTTAGTTATACTGGAGGTGTTTATTACTGATAATTTAGGTAGTATAATAGTCAAAACTATAAACTCTAGGGAAAATGGATGGATAAGTAAGAAAAAGGAGGGGACAGAAAGGAGTGTCTGGAGAAATCAGGATTTTTTTGGGTGGTAGTCACCAATGATTTTGTGCTAAATGTATTTAAAACAGAAATGTATTTTTCATTCTTCTTTTTGGTTTCCTTGGTTCATTTAATTTAATTTCATTTTCCATTACAAAAACGTATTCATCATGAGAGATTAAGTTTCACATAGGTGGTGATCCATTCTTCAGTACTGAACTGAACTGAGTTCAGTATTTGTAATGTTTTGATCTGGCGAAGATTTTGTTGGCAATTGTATATTTCATTGATGCTCTTGTCTCTGATACCCTTCTTCTCAATCCACATGGGATTCAAGCAGCAAGACACAGATTTTATTTTTCCAAATTCCTCTCCAGACAGATCTTTCAAAAAAATATGCATTGTTCAGTCATTGTGTATCTTTGCCTGTTTTTCCCAGTAACTTCCAAGCCAATGGATCAATTTCAGCCACAAGTAGAAAACTGAAAGTCCCCTAGAATAGAAGAAAAAGCCCTCTTTCTCACTAAGGGGAAAGTAGAAATTAACTGTTACAGATTCAGTTTGGCAATATCTGAATGTCAACTCTTTCTTGCTCACAGCAGAAAATGCGCAGAGTTGCATTGTACTGTGACTGAAAAATAAAAATAAAAGGACATGCCTTATTTTTTTCAGAGTCCATTTTTCTACATTGGTTGCCTAAAGAAAGTTTAGTCCTGTGCTTAAGTGTTTTGAAAACTTAGTAGCATATGGAATAAGGATTGTAAAGTAATTACTTTTACAGTCTTTAACTTTGAAATCACTGTACCAATTACTACATGATGGTACAGTAGGTTAAATATAAACATAAAAATCAAGTTGAATACTGATTTTGCCTTCAGGACTGAAAATACTCCCTAGTTACTTGTCCTCTTCCTCTTTTTCTGTAAGGCTTTGAAAGTCTTTCAATGCCTATTCTGTATGTTTCATTACATTACCTTAGCTGTCTTTCCATTCAGTTGACACCCTTTTCACTTTAGAGGCTGCAGACTTGTTTCCATTTCTTGTCCTTTTAGCTTCTTTATATATAAATATATTTTTTTAATGTATTAACACTAGTCTCTAGAAGAGTCTATTAGCATTAGATTCTCAGTGAGAGACCACATTTTTTTTCTCAGTTCTTCCCATTCTGAAAAATAAAAATCATTAAATTCTTAATTTTTGAAAAGTTTAATGTAAGTCCTCTATTCATAGTTTTGGTTGAGGTGAAATACTTAGTGCTCACTAGACAACTCTTCTAATGCAATCTGACTTTTAGGATATAAAATAATCATATCTAGGAATCCTGGAGCAAAACCAGTGAGGTTAATTTCAAAGTGTTGGAGGTTAGAAACAGAAAAGAAAACTTTTGTTGAGATTAACACACATAATAATTTAGATTTGTTTTCTTTAAAAAGATACTTATGAGTGTACCTATATTTACTTCATTAAGTTTCTAGGTCTGTTGCTGTATAGTGTTAATTCAATGTCACTGTGTACTTAAACATCCCATGCAACACATTATTATCTTTATTAACATATGTTAAGCTATTTGTTACCTTGTGAATTCTGATGTACACTTTTGTAAAATACATGGTGCAATGTATTTTGAAAATGATTTGTTCAAGAATATGAGAAATTAAATAAATACTATGTAAAAACAGGTTAACATGTTAATCTTCAGGTGATTAAGACTGAATTTTCTTCACATTTTATCAATATTAATTATTATGACACTACTGTTTAAACAGAGGTAGCTGCAAAATCTCGACTAGAACTTGTAAAAGAAAAGTCTTTAGCATTTCTTAAAGAACTTACAATGAAAGCAGAAGAGGCTTATAAAGATATGGAAAAGTGGCTTGGATCCAGGTTCTTGGCAGAAATGTCCAGGTAATGTGTATCCAGTTTTAAAGAGGAATTTTATTTTATTTTTTCAAATTAGATTATGCTAGTACAGATAGTTGTTTATAAAGAAGTAAATAATATTTAAAAAATACTGGAATTCAATTTTATCTTAAATACATGAATGATAATAAACCATTTCTTGGATGATGAGAAGGTTCTGTTGGCAGCAATTAGTTACTAGTTACCAGTTCTGCTGTTTTTCTAGACTATAGATTTATCAGATTTGTGAGTATCAGCAGACAAGCAGTTATTCCATTTAGTAGAAGCTTCTATCTCATTTCAGTGACTTTTATTACTTTGGATTGTGGGGTTATTTTCTTTCCTGTGTTTTACACATACTGGAAAATTCCACCTCCTATTATTACCACAGTTTATAACATTTCTCGAAATTATTTCAATGTTCATTAAAAATAAAATTCTTCAAAATTTTTCTGTAGTAGTAAACAAAATGTACTTGAGACCACTCTGTGACACTTAGGCCATCTGGCATAGAATGGCCTATGCTGATATCATTAAAAGGTTTTATTCTCCAAAAGAAAGGGGTCACTTTGCCTTTTGGAAGATACCTGTAGCCTGTACTAACTTTTGAAACACACCTGGGACAGTGCTAGTTGATCCATGTCAGGGCTACACTGAAGGCAGAAGACATGAATGTAGGCTGTTAAGTCTCTAACAGGCAATAGCTTCAAGAGGATGAGCTTCTGCTTTTCGGCCAGGTTCTAGTTGGCCTTATGACAACAAGTGCTACCAAAGACAATGGCTACAGAACATCATGTCCTTTGACCTGACACCCTAGGCCAAATCTTTGTCTAGTTGAGCATTACAGACCGCTGGTGTTTTCCCTGTATAAATTGTGCTCATTACACTTGAAACAAGAGTTCATATGGCTCCACAATGCTACTCTGAAAGCACTTTGTATGTTCAGGATTTAGGGGCAGAGCAGAAGACAAGATGTTGAAATAGGCAAAAGGTTGATTACAGATGGAACATGTATACTCCATTCCTCTAAAATTTGTGCAGTAAATAAAGCCTCATAGTCTTCATGTTTTTCCATCAGGTCACTTCTATGGCTTAGATCTGCCTTTATATCAACTTCTTAACACAGTCAAAAGATTTATTGCTGCCAGAGGAGAAGTAGACTTAATAATTATTTTTCTGAGTATGGACAATTTATAATTCTTACTTCAGGAAAGCTTTCAAAGTGTAAATACAAATTTTGGACCTAGGTTATTAACATTGTGTATTGAAAGTACTCATTGTTTTCTGCATTTACACTTTCACAGTGTTGAAAATTTGGTTGAGTTTGCTCGACATCATATTGAGAGTTCTAGCAAAATCCAACACAAAATTACTTTAGAAGAAACAGATCTCTTCATGAGCAGTGATGTAAAAGTGATTCCTGAACCTGTTTCTTCACCACATGTTCCACACATAGAGACCTCCGAAAGTGGTACTCTAACTCTTTCACAACTTAGTGCACTTCATAAGCAGTTTCTACAGGTGGCTCCTAAAGGTAAGAGAAATTTTCCTTTTCACTCCTGAAGGTATTTTAGTTATTTTTTTTAAATATAAAGTAAATGCTGAGGGCTACTAAAATCAGTTAACTTCATTCTTAAATACAATAATTAAAGATACTGATACATACAAAAGTAAAGTCATAGTACAAAATATTTAAAATGTGAAATACCAGCACACTTGAAAGCTTTAAATGTCTTTGATATATATATATATATATAATGTCTTACATCCTCAAGACCACATACTTAATATTCTTCTAACAGATATCTCTGTAATATGATTTTTAACAGTGGTATGTATCATACTTATTTTCTTAAAGAGTCTTTAACTTGTTTATGAATTCATACCTCATTGAACACTGAAGCTATGATATTTAAAAAAAATATTTTAAAGAAATCAGTATTTTTAATAAAATATTATGTAGGGTCTAACATAAATATTAACCATTATAGTTTTCAAGTCAATGTGTGCCTGTTGTTTTGGGTGACTCGCAAATATTAACTGAGATAACTTTTTGGTTTTTTCCTGTGTACATGTATTTATTTGTGCCTATCCTCTAATTATGGAAACCTTAGGCTTAGGAAACTTGAAAAGACTTTTTTTTCAAAACTTCCTACAGTTTTAAACTGAGATGGGAAGTAGTTAAACAAATATTTGCAGACGGTTTCATTACTACCATATTATAATTTTACTAAGATTGTGAAATACAATGTGTAAACACGTGCCTACAATTATGTATCCAATTCTTTACAGTAAGGCCACAAACACTAATTCTTTATTAGAAAAGATTTTCATGTATATTTATGGTGAAATTCCAATTACCTTTCAAGCATGAACTCATTTTAGATAGAAAGATGTTCAGAGTTTTGCTTTAGAGAGATGCATACCATTTTATCCATAGTGTAGGCATGTGGGGGTGTGTGTTTAAACATTCCAAACTCTCCTATAAATTTAGGAGATAGTATTGAATATATAATGCCACATGAAACAGAAAATCTGTAAATTTGTAATCCTTAGATAAGTCGATAGAGGTAATATGCAGATATCAGTTTGGCTGATCATTCTACTTAAAAGTTTTTATTTGTTTTTAAATATTGTATTCATTACGATACTTAAAACAACAAAAAAAGTCTAATAGAAACATTAATATGCTTAACTGTAACATGTTTAAGACAGTCCCCTGTATGTTTGTAATAATTGTCAAGAAGACAAAATCTTTATATATCTGCAATATTGTATTTTTGATATTTTATTCACTAAAATGACCCAAGACGACTTGCACAGCTATCCAAGAAGGAAAATATCCTGGTATCTTTTTTTAAACAACAATTCCTTACCATTGTCCCGGAGAACACGCAACGGCATTTGTTTACTGTCTGGTGACATTAAGTCCGTATATTAACTTTTTTTGTTAGCTGAATTAGGATGGGAAGTACAAGCTGTGCAAGTCATCTTTAAAATACTTTTTCCCATTCTCTTACACACTGTAAGACCGCCTACATCACATTCCAGATTTCCTAAGGCTACCACTCTCTTTCATTATAGAGACTCAAAAGGAATAGTTAAATCCTTCCTCTACTAAAACATAAGAAACAAATTTCACATCCTTCTGTCTCCCCTTGCTCTATAGAATGCTCGACAGAAAATACACACCTTCCTAGCAGTTATTGTCTTACCAAGTAAGAGGGAAAAGCACTAAAGGACTCAGCACACTGACAGTGAAACTCTTGGACAGCGCCTCTACAGGAGATACTGAAAAGTGACAAACTAATCCCTGTCTCGGAGAACCTCTAAATACATCTGGATTACTGTCAAGCTTCTTAGTCTTCTAATTCTTACTCACCTGAGAACTCATAATGGAAAACCTGAGCAAATGAAGCATAGACTATAGGGCAAGTTTAAATAGAATAAATCTATCAATATTCTGTAAATAGCAAAATTCCTACAGTTGTCCTGAAAATAGAATTATAGAATCATTGAATCATGTAGGTTGGAAAAGATCTTTAAGATCAAGTCCCAACCATTAACCCTACTCTACCAAGTCCACCACTAAGCCATATCCCCAGGCACCACATATATATGGCTTTTAAACACCTTCAGGGANGCCTTTAGCATACCCTGGGGTTGCTGTGGCCCAAGTACAGGACTCGGCACTTGACGTTGTTGAAGCCTGTGTGATTGACCTCAGCCCATTGATCCAGCCTGTCCAGGTGCCTCTGTAGAGCCTTCCTACCCTCAAGCATATCAACACTCCCCCCCAGCTTGGTGTCTGCAAATGTACTCAGGGTGCATCCTACCTCCTCATTAAGATCACTGATAATAATGTTAAACAGAAGTGGTCCCAATACTGAGCCCTGAGGAATGCCACTTGTGACCAGCCGCCAACTGGATTTAACTCCATTCACCAGCACTCTTTGGGCTTGGCTGTCCAGCCAGTGTTTGATCCAGCAGAGTGTGTGCCCATCCAGGCCTAGGGAAGACAGTTTTTTCAGGAGAATGCTGTGGTAAACAGTGTAAAAGGCTTTACAGAAGTCCAGGTAGGTAACATCCACAATCTTTTCCTCATCTACTAGGTAGAATATTAGGTTTTTTTTCTATGGCATTATGGAGATTGCTTGAAGAAAATGTTTACCTAGAAATCCAAGCAAAACAAAGAGCAAAACATGGAAAAAGTTTCCTTTCACAAGATATTTGGTGAATATTGAAGTGATGCATTTTTAAGATATATTTAATAAATTGACGAAGTGAAAGCAGAAAGTGGAAGTGACAATATGCTTTTAAATTGTTTGGTATTTATGAAAGAAACCTTATAAAAATTGTAAACAGTTTTGTGTTTCCTAGGAATTTAAAGTATTAAAGAACTGCCGATTCATCACAGACAACTTTGTTCTGTCCTGCACACTTGGTTCTCCATGGAAGCACACTCCTCACCATTCTAAACATCGATGGACAGAAGTTAGGGCCTGTGTTGGACCTTCCTACCTACTCTTTCATTTGATAAGATTTAATTTTTTTTCCCACGTGCCATTGCCCAAACTCAAGGTTGCTCTGCAGTTTTTGTTAATTTTGCTAACTCCTTTGATCCATTTGTTAACAGTGCTTCAATGCATTCCCTCAGGAACCTGCTGCTTTTTTATAGGAAGAACTGTGGCAGGTTTCAAGTAGAGCTACTAACCCTCACCCTTTCCTTTCCTTTCCTTNTTCTTATTTCCTCTTCACTCTCTTTGGATGTGTTCTGTTCTTATCAACAAAAATAAACTAACCATCTGTTAGAGCTCATTTCCTTTGATTCTCTGTAGCATTCTGTTCTTCCTATAAACACATCTGGAATGTCTCAATTTTCTCTAAAGGTGCTCCGGACAATGCAGTTTTGTTAATGTTCTGTATTACCAAACAGACCAAAATAGATTCTGTCCCAGACTTTTGTTCTCCATCTTATAGCTGAATAACACAAGGCAACTGTAAGTGTTGTTTGTTTGTTTGCTTTTTTTCACAGCCATGATCCTCATGAATCTTTCTGGTTTGAATTATATAACTAATCATTCATCAGAAATAAACTTCATTCATGTTTAGAAAACTTCTATATCCAATATGCAAAAAAAATGTTTAAATGCTTTTTTATAAAACACTGAAATAGTCTGGTAAGATGTGAACCAGTAAAGCACAGAGGACAGCCTATGACTAAATTGTATAGCTATTTATTTTCAATTTGTAGACTTGTCAGTTGAGTTTTAGTCTGTTGCCAGATTTGGAACAGAGAAGCCTAATAAAGTGTGCATCAATTTCAGCTGAAATTTTTATTTTAATAGAATATTTTGTTGAGTGTGAAAGTCAGAATTACAGGCTGACCCTGAATAATCTCTGTAGATTATGCTTTCTCTTCCCAAGCACTTCCGCAGAAACAATTCAAGAGTTTACAGTAGTAACCATCATGAGTTGACTTTGCTGCGAGTAGAGAGCTAGGTCCTCATGTGAGCATAGAAATGTCTGTCTTGTCTAACTTAGCTTTTCTAAGACTATATTTCTTTTCAATGTGCTTTTTTCAAAACTTGAAATTAAAAAAGGCTAATTTTGTAGGTAGAGGAAGTATCTTTTACTAGACGAATGATATAGATAGAAAATTCCTACATTTTTTGATAGAAATCCCTTAATCAGAGATCCAGAACAGATACAATACCTCTCCCTATAGATAATGGAAAATCTGTTAATTTTGCTGACTTAGTACTTGTACCTCCTGTTTTGTCTCCTGCTAAATTATATATGTTATTTAATTTCAGAAATCTGTGTCTGTTTGCCTGTGGTGTTTAAAAGTCTGTGTACTCATTTACTCTTATGAAACATATTTAACATGTCAGTGTATGTTTCTGTGCAAATTAATATGTATACCTCCAAGTATTAAGACTTCAATCAGCATGACACAGGAACTCTTCTATCCACTCATTGCATCTGTGCAGCAACAGACATACCTTACTCTGTGTGATAATAGAATCCAAATTCCTGATACTTAGTGATTAGACTTATGACTTGTGTCTCATGAAGAAATAATCTCTTTTGTGTATCTGTGCGTGTTGTGCTGAGGCATGGTGCTTGCTCTTTATTTATTGTGTTCCTCTAAAATATCACATTCCTGATTCACAGAGGACACATCTACTGTATACTTATGCTGCTGTCATTCTTAATTTTTTTTGAATGTTTATTTTCTGTTTTCACTTTAACTTGTGGTCACAACCTTAATTTTTTCAGTAATTAATTTTTTTGCATGTGTTTATTATGTTTCTGCACTGCTCACTAAAAGATTTGTAAATGTGAATGTCACCTTGTGTAATCAGTGAATTATACTCACTTTTAACAAGATTTTAATGAAAAACAATTCTACCTTGTGTAGCTTTTTCATCATCAGTTTTCCCTTTGATTTTATTGATGACAAACTCTGTGTGAAAAGATGTTGCTTCATAAATTGTACAGGCTGGCTTCCTTTTGCATCCAGTGTTCTCTCCATAGCAGCACTGCAACAAATCCGACCTTTTCCCATGTTTCCAGTTTCCTCACAGTAGTCCATCTCCTGTTCCTTTCCATGTCTGCTAGCTCATTGTTAAAGACAACAAAATAACTGTTGTCTTTCTTTCATGTCATCTTAGCCATAGGTTTTGCTTCCAGAGCTATGGCAAGGATGCACTGGATGCTGTGTGTGATCTAGAACTGAGTTTAGGCAAATTTATGTCTTTTGGTGACAGCATGGATAAAATCTAGTCGTCTCCCTGCTTTTTCCTCAGTGGGAGTGTAATAAGGATTTCTTCTGTACCTCAGCCCAGATCTGACAGAACTTTATGGGACCTTCGTAACTCTACCCCGCTGACAAATTTGATTCAAACTGGTTCAAATTCTGAAATTATCTGTGGGGGAGGACTGGCAGACAGGCAAATAGATATAGAGATATAAAGGCAACATAACCTTCATTTCCTTAGGTAAGCATGGTAAGAATATACTGGAAGGAGGATTTCTAATGAGTCTAATCATAGTTTAGATGAATTGTAGGCATGATGGTTCATGCCTTTTATCTATATATTTATTGTTCTCACACACTGTAGAATACACAGTCTTTCTAAAGACACATTCAAGTGATGACTTATAAACACATGACATCCTAACATATATTTCAAAAAGTTTCAACACCTCTGTTTTGAAGTAAAAGTATACAAAACTAGAAAAATCTTGGTAACATTGAAGGTCCATCTTACAGTGAATCTTATCCCTGACAGTTGCTCACAGAATCTAGTCTGTTGCCATTTTGCTAATCAACAGTGAATTTCTGCAGGTGCCCCAAAACAATGGGCACTATGGATGTGTTACAACAATTTTGTACCTTCCACTCCCTGACTTCTCTAGTTGTAGATCCATTAATCTTGCCTCCCATCTCTTTTTCACCTTTCTTATGATTTTGAGGCTGTCTGATGTTAGGGAACTTCACTATAGGTTAAAAATGCTTCTCCTCCTCTCTTTTCCCACCTGGTAATGATACCTGAGACAGTCAGAAAAAGCTTCTGTGGTCTATTTGATTTGGACTACAGCTGCTCCCTTAGATTTTAAGTTCTTTAAAAGAATTGCTTATAATGGAAATGTATTTAAACTGCACGTTCCTACCATTTTTAATATTGTGGCCTTTCAGAATTCTCAGAATAGAATGGAGCAGACAAACTGCCATTTTATGATAATGGGTACAAACAGTTCTCACAAATTGTATAATGCATATATGAAATTTAGCCTTTTCTTCTAAAATAGAAAAGAATGATGTACAAGGAATTTTTTTCTTAAGCCCTTTTAAACTACCAGAAATGACATTTATTTCTATGATTAGCTTAATGTAACTGTTAATTTTGCTTCTTGATGTACACATCAAAATAAGGACTTTGGGGAGTCAGATTTTTCTTAGGTCATTTCCTTAGTGCTTTACTTCTGTTATTTCCTGATGAACAGATTTCTAGTTTTATTGACTCATTTCTGCATAGAAATTGTGTTCATTATTTGACTTCTTTCTTTTCAAAGTCATGACCTTATCGCAACAGTGTACTAAAAGAATCATTAAATTACTTGCCAAAAGTAAGAGATTCACGAGCTCTAGAGATAGAATTTTCAAAAATATCAGCTTATGGTATTTGGTCCAACAAAATTTAAGAATGACCATCCTGAGAAGACTTTGGGAAAATAATATTGAGAACTATATGAAACTTTTATGAATGTTTCCATTTTGAGAATGAAATGTGAATCTTATACAGATCCTCTTTCTCAAAGCAGTAGCAAAATCATTCTGCAGATAAATATTTTAAGAACATCAGGTCAGCTACAGGTGCTGTAGAACACTTTATGGATTCTGTGACAGCTATGTGATTATGGACTTGGTCCAAGGCAGTTGTAGTGGGCATTGTAATAGGTTTGTGACTTCAGTAATAACCTCTAGTGACATTTTGCCTGAAAGATCATTCTGAATTCCACTCCCTAACTCTCTGTTTCAAAAATGGTAATGATGTTGCTGTGCTGTACTGGTTGCATATTCTGACAAACTTCTGTCAGTCAAAATTGGAGTCAAAACTGACCATTTATTACAAGGGTTCTGGGTAGCCTCCAAGTGAGTTAAGTAAGAGTTGATCTCAATTTTCCTGTTCTCTTTTATGGCTGTTTATTTCATGTCACAAATTAACAAATAAATGTAGAAGAAAAAAAAAAGTAGTTAATGAAATAAAAACTATTTAGTTGTTTCTTTTTAAATTATAGCCATAAAAGCACTGAAGCAATTTAAAAGCAAGAGTAATTCTTCTAGCAAGAGAGAAGTTGTTGACAGAGGTAAAGAGAAGAAAGATTTGGAACGTCAGAGAACAAAGAAGAATCGCCAGTTTCCAAAAATATGGCTAACAAAATACTCCTGGTTAAAATATGATGATGAAAGGGGAATAATGTTTTGTGCACCATGTCGTAAGCATAATGTGGATTTAGGGGAAAACATTCATAATTTTTGTTCTGGTACTGATGACTTCAAACTTGAATTTATAAATACACACCAGAGTAGTGAAGCTCATGCCTGGGCTACCTGCATGGAAGCTGCCAGTACTGCTTCACCAGGTACAGCTTCCGCTGAGCGGATATTGAAGAGCATGAACTCCATAACATTAGGTAGAGTAGAAAATATTTTTAGAACATGCCATGCTATTGCTAAATCTGGTCGCCCCTTTACAGAACTTGACTGGATGTGCAAACTAGATGATATGAAAGGAGTGGATATTAGTTCTGTATTTAGAAATGACAAGTCAGCAAGAATGTTTGTACATTTTATTGCTGAAGTAGAAAGAAGAACTTTGAAAAAGAAACTGGAGAAATGTAAATTCTTTTCTGTTATTAGTGATGGAGTCACAGACAGTGTATTCAAAGCAGCTGCAGTTGTTTATGTACGCTTTGCAAAGGAAGGAAAAGTCCATTGCCAAATTGTTGGGGTTCAACCTGTTCACAAAACTGATGCTTCGGCTACAAAAAATGCAATTGAAGAAACATTACAAATAAATCTTCAGCTCAGCCCGACAAGTCAAGACTGGTCAAGAAAACTAGTTGGGTTCGGAAGTGATGGGACAGATGTCATGGTAGGAGAAAACAGTGGGGTAGCTAAACTTCTGAGGGAAGTTAAGCCTTGTGTTCAGTCTGTGCATTGTTTTGTTCACCGCCTAAGGCTGGTTTACAAGGGAGTGCTGAAAAATATTCAGCTATATAAGATCCTAAGCAACATCTTGAGCAGTATGTATTATTTTTGTCATAATTCACCTCCAAATAAGAATAATCTCAGAGCCACTTACGAAGCCATTAAGTTACGCCCAGCTATTCCTTCTCGCATTGGAGGCTCCCAATGGCTTCCACGTCTACAAACAGCTCTACAAATTCTCCTTAAAGGTTATCCTGCAATTGTTCTACATCTGAGTAAGGTAAATGATTTAAAATTTGGATGTAATTTACATAAAAATTAATTTCTATGGCTAAGTTTACTCCATGTTCCTGATGCATATTTCTTCTATATTGATTTCCAGGTTGATTCAAGAGCCTCAAACTGGCAGAAAGTCAACGTCCTTTTATACCTCCTTCTAAGAAAGGAGATAGTAAAGTTTTCTCACTTCTTGTTGGATGTCATCAGTGTCCTCAACATTCTGTCACGTGTTACTCTTGATCACAACTCCTCCATTGCAGTCATATTTGCAACCATGCAGTCAACACTGGAAACACTCCACATGTATCAAACAAGGTCTGGCATTTCTAACTGAGCCATGATTTCTTAGAATATAATGAAAATGTATTATATATTTTTTGTATAATGTATCTTTCAGAGCTGGTCCAAAGGAATGCCTGATGGAGAACATTCAGTGCTTCCATGGTTACCAGCTTGTTGGAAATGGAAATATTTCAGCAGTATGTACCAAATCACTAAATAATTTGCAGAAGAGGCTACATGATTGTTTTTGTGATGCAAGTCAAGATGTCTTAAGAGCAACTGTTATTGGAAGTTTTAAATTAAGGCCTGACAAAATGAAACAAGGTATAGAACTGTAATAGTGGTACTTAAAGTGCATCTTCTGAGTTTTTCAAAAGCATAAACATGTTTTTGTTTTGCCTCTGTTATAGAATTTGGTGATAAGGAAGTGTCTATCTTGACTAAACATTATGAAATCATACTAGAAGCTGCTAGTGTGAAAATAGGTGAAGTAGAAACTGAATGGAGAATGTTGAAATTAGAACTGTATAACAGGTAATAAGAAAACTGTGTGTCTATTGATTTATTCAAAAGGATTATGGAAATACTTTTAGTCATAGTTATAATTATACTTCTTACCATGCTTTTTAGATTTCAGAACATCCAGACCTTGACATGGGATTTAGTGAACTCAGACTATTCAAAGAAGTATCCCAACATCCTGGCATTGGTAGATTTGATCTTAACTCTGCCAGCAAGCTCAGCTAAACAGAGCGAGGCTTCACTCAAATGAAACCCACCATGATGGATTTGCACTCTAAACTAAGGTCTGAAAGTGTGACGGATCTTATGATAATTCAGATGAACTCTCCAGATATCAAAAAAATTGACCCCCAGAAAGCTATTCATTTATGGAATGATACTTGTTGGAGAAATAGAAGACTATGGGGAGGTGATATGATGACAAATGAAAGACCTGAATGTTCCTCTAAGTTTGATTTGGAGAGTCTTTGTGGAAGTGACTAGATGAAAATTCTTAGTTTTTATTTCGCAATCTTCTTATAACATACATGGACAATTTGAGAGAATACTTTGCAGGGTTATTGAGTGTAAAAATTATATTTTTTTCATAATATATTATAATGTTAAAATATGCCTTTTATGTTCACTGATGAAACACCAGTAGATGTTTACATTTGCCCTTTTATATCTGACTTCTGTAAATGTAAAGAGAATGAACAAAAATAATGCAGTACATTGTTACTTTGGTGATGTGGACAGAGGGTGACTCATAACTTCTGATTGTTTACTGGATTTGACTGAGTCGTAATACATCATAAACACTGGAGTTAACTGTCATATGTACTATCAGTCTTTAGTAGCTGAAGAAACTTCATTGGTTCTGAAAACCCTGATTTTCTTTTGATAAATGTGTGCATTATTTTTGTCAAATGATTGCTTGACCTCTGTAGCCTATGCATTTTGGGTCGTACTTTCCCTCCATATCTGTACATGTTGCTACATTTTATTCTCTTGTGGTTAAGGTTTAACATGACCTTTTACAGATTTTTGTCAGACTTGTCCTTCAGAAGACTTTCCTACAGAGGCAGAACAGATCCATTTTCCATTGCTGATTACTAGTTGCACAAATCAGTCTTCCTGTAGAAGTACTCTTACAGCCAGGATATGAATAATATATTTTACAGCATGAATCACTTTTTTTTTTTTTTCCCTGTAAAATGTTTGTGAGGGTTGCCATAAGAATCCTGTGTCTTGATTTTTAGTCTAGGAACTGAGAATGTGAATTGTTCAGAGAAGTATCTGATTTTGTAATTTCATAATTCTACATGTTCTAAATGCAACTTTCTATCTGATTATTTCCAATCAAGGCAAAGCAGACCAGCAAAATATATTTCTATCATCAAGGACAAACACTGTGATTTGTATCAGAAGATAGATAAAGTCAGATTATTAATGACCTTTATTCGAACAGTGATGAAGATGAGCTAGAAATAAATTGGGAGAAATGAATGTGAGGTCATTTGTCTTTCAGTCAACCCTTTTCTAAATCAAGACTCACTTTCTAGTTTCAATATAACATATGTCTAATAAATGCACAAGATACACAATACACACACACTTACATAGTTTTGTTTTTTTTTCCTGTGTGTTTTGCATATATATTCATGCTACTTCTGGGTATAAATAGTATGTCAGAAATAGAGTAGGTTTTGACT
>VWZY01008976.1:26464-37342 GCA_013399075.1 Chloroceryle aenea
TTTGACCTTTTGCTATTAGACAAACCACATATGATTATTTTATATGAGAAAATTTTATGTTTGGCTTGAAAAATATTACCAATGTCAACAGAACATTATAGCAAAAAAAAAATGTTCCCATATGGCCATTAAAATAAAATAAAAATTAGATTTCATTAATAAAAGAATATAATTTTACATATATATGTTGAATTTCTTTTATCAGGTTTTATACAAAAGACAGTATTTATTGACATTTTTATTGGCTTGATTAATTTGAATCTTGGAACAAATTGCCTTCCTGATGCATGGATGAACTTAACACTTCCAGGTGTAAGTTAACCCTTATTTTGCATTCAACTGAAGTATTAGTTGTTGTAGAAGATGCAGCATTGTCATTACTATGATAAAGTGAAGAGTGTAACTATAATTAGTTTTTTATTAATAAAACTATTTTTTTTTTTAATTCTTGTTTGACTAGAGAAAGATTCTAGATGCCACTGTGCCAGAAATTAAATGCTATTGTCAGCACTATATTTATCTACAGTTTTAAAATTATATCTGTTCCTTAGACACTGGTCAAAGTTTGTTTCCAGGAATAGCTTATGTTCTATCATCCTTCAGACAGGACAATAAAATCTGGAGCTGTATAAACTTATTTATCCAAGATTTTCAGATTTAGGAGCCGGTAAAAATATACTCTTTCCAATTCTGCTATCACTCAATTCTCTGATTAATTTTACTTACAAATATTGCTGTTGAGCCTATGGGATGAAAAGGTTTACACGTTTTAGCGTATTTTGATAATTATTTCTGACAGTAAGCCATGATTTACATTAAGATTTTAATTTGATTTTACATGAGGGAAACAGCTTTATTCCAATATTCTTCACAAAGATGGACTGCATGAGTAAACCATTTTAATGTTTATGAGTTATGGTTTTCCACTGAGTTTAGTGAAAACTAGGCATAGTTTTCATCATCAGTATATAAAAATCTAATCTTAGCACAGGAATTAATTATATGGGAAAAGCTATGAGTCAAACATTATTTAATAATAGACAACTTGTATGTGTTCCATGTTCTTTATTCTTTGAAAAATTTTACTGCTTACAAGTATTATTTTTATTTTAATAAGATAATTTCTCCTTAAAAGCTCTTGTTTAAAATGAGATTCTAAATTTATAGTGAAAGCATGACCTTACATACAAAAGGAAATTCATGATTTATGGGAAATACATGATTTATGAGCTAATGTATTCTGCACAGGCTATTCTGAACTGAACTCACCTGCTCATCATTGTGTGACTTAATAGGATTTCAGATAAGTTTTCAAATTATAATAAGCAGTACTGTAGCTGCCAATGTTAGGTCAGATGGCACCTACATTACCAAATTGTCTCCCTCTGTGTTGCCCCAGGCCTTATTCCAGTAAACACATTGCTTCCTTCTCGAAATTCAGTCTGGAGCAAACAAGTTACATCCCTTGATAGGGAAATCTGGGTGTGGGGTGGAAGATAGTGTAAGGGTACAAAGTAGGATCTCACCACATCAGTAGTGCATAAATTACTTGTGCCAGCTGTGTGGACAGTACCTTGTCCATCCTAACCAGGGAAAAGGCCTGAGGATACACAGAATGTAGGAGGACTATATTTATGTACACATATTTAACAATATTTGTTATTCTGTTTTTATAGTTACAAAATCTGGCATCTGCATTCACAGTGAACTCAGGACTTACTGACTGGCACAGATTCTTGCTTGCAGCAGCACAGCCCTGGCCAGTGCCATCTGTGACACAGCTTCTCAAAACACTACATAGCTTCAAGTCTGTTGATGTAGCTGGATCGGGCTTTGTTACACAGGAATGCTATATGCAGGTTATGATTTTCTTTTGTTAAATTGTCTGAACTGACTGATGCATTGTTTGGTTTATTCACATTCGGAAATTCAGTCTTAATTTTAAATGGTTTGGGTTTTGAGGGTACTTTCTAGTTAAATTTTTTTATAGGAAATTGAAGGCCTAGTATCTGTTTTATCCATAGGTCAACTAACTGTGCTAATTAAATTTATTTTTACTTCCATTTCCTACTTTCACCATCAGTTAATTTCAAGTGAAAATTCTTCCTGTTCTAACAAAAAAATTCTCTGAGCACTTTGGCTACTATTAACTTGCTTGACACTGTATCTGTAAGACAAAGAGTTTGTTCCGAACAGAAAGAAGTATTTTTTGTTTGGGCTCAACAGCTCTACTTTAATTAAATATTTGTGGAATATTTCCAATATGGAATTCTTGCAAATAAAAATTGGTTTTTGGACCTTGAATACATGCAAATTTATGAAATCCTTTGATCTGTTCTTTCCTCTATTTGAACCGTAGTTCATCGAGTTCAGGAAGCAAGTTTGATGAAAGAATATTAAGTATACAGTTTTCTTCTTTCAGAAAATTCTACTCATTAAATTTTTACTTAATACTTTAGCTTCTTAATCATATTTAGGATGACTGCTGTTTCACTCTTAAAGCGCAGTAGTCATGTATATCATATACACATACCAATGTGTATATGTAAGTTTCTATATGATATAAATATCATATATACATATATAGATATGTGTGTGTGACATGCTGACTGTGGATGTACATTTTTAACACAGGATCATAGTTCAAATGCAGTATGAACTGAGCAATTAATTTAATCACTTCAGGATTTAAACTGTCTCACAATCAATAGTAGTAAATATGCAATGGGGTATACTCATTTATTTATGGACTTACCTACCCCCTGTTAGTTCTTCCAAAATTCCATGAGAATGATGACTCTGAGTGTATGATCTCATGCAGTTGCCTGAAGACTAAAAGAGACTAAAAATTTCATAAATGCACAGGTAAATCCAGAGCTGAAACTCCTTTTCCAGAAGGGAAGTATATGGGTTGGCAATTAACTTAGGTGCTCAAGAGAATGTTGTAGGAACCTCCAGAGACTATTCAAATCAAATCAGTTGAACAGTCTGCAGTGGTTTGAAGTTGCCCTGCAACTAAGTCATATCACTAATGAAAGTTGTAATGTCTGTCATCTCTATTTCATGTTTGAAAATATGACCAAAATTTTCTTCACTTAAAAACCTCACAAAAAACTTGTATATCTCCTCCATATGAGGTCCTACAGTTCATACTGCTGACAATACCATGGTTTGCAATTTCTCTGTATACGGTTACGAGAAGAACAGGAAGAGATTTTTCAAACTTAAATAAATTTTACTCCTCTAATATTAAATTAATTTAAGAGAAACATCTGATTTGGTTTTATTGCAATATTTATTGTATCCTTTTGGAGCAATTTATGGCAAATTTTATGAGGTTAATACTTGTTTCATTTCTTTCTTGAAAAAAAATGATTTATGCTCTGTGGAACATGGTGCATTAGAGAATTAATGGGTCAATGCAATCCATAAAATTAAGGAAAGATAATTACAGAATGTTAGGAAAACAATTGTTTATTAATTGTTATCATTGATATTGTAATTATATTATCTACAACAAATCGTCCTATTTATTTCTGGTAAATATCTCAAAGACAACATGACGTCTATTTTCTTGCTCAGTTTTCCCAGATGGCAGTAAAAAGCAGAAAGCTAGCTTTACTGATTTCTTTTCCTTTATAAAACTCTTGTTACTTCTTATCTTGTTACTTCTTATTTTGTCCTTTTTCGTTGTCTTGCTTTGTAAAGAAAATACATAATAATAAAGCAATATTTTATATAATTAAGAATGTAGTAATTTACTAAAAATGTGGGAAAAGGATATTGCTAGTGCAATTTATAGCTCTGTTACAATTTTTAAACTTAATAACTATGCTGTCAGACTATTCATCTCTCATTAACGTCTGTGATTCATTAAGATTTCTAGCTATTTGAAATCTTCCGCATTAGTCTATTAGTCTAATGTGGAATAAAATGTGACTTTTAAAATATAAATGGAAAAAACTATTCTCTGTTTCATATCAAGACTTACATGCATTCAAAATGTCATGAGAATTAATATATTTTACTGTCTTAACAAGAAACAGCGACAAGCAATGTTCACTGAAAATAACAGGAAGAATCTTCCACTGGGAATTTGAGGTGCTCCAGCTGGTCCCTCTATCTGTGCCTGTACTAGAAAATACACAGTTCTAGGTAATAGTCACATGTAAAGGTACACATTGATCCATACTTCAATGTTGTTTGTGCAGCCTGGCATGGTTTGACACGGGCCACATCCAAGCAAGTGATTTTTTCTGTAGGCAGTCTGTTCATGGCCCCACTTTATTGGAGCACTTTAATTTACAGGTGTAGGTATAGTTCTGTAGGCATTATGGGACACCTAGTCTTCTTGTTGGGAGCCGGCAAGCACGGAGAAAAAAACACAACTCTGTCCTTTGTTACACTGAAGTATGTTGGCAAGTTCTTCCAAAAGTACAGTTAGGACAAAAGTTACAGGGTAACAAAGGATACCTTAAAAGTAAGAAACCAGAACACACACTCAGCATCATATTCTGATTCTTGGGCAGTATAGGTTTATAGCTACCTAGTTAATTTTACATTTTTTTGAAGATCATGGAGGCACATTTATCCTACTGCATTTTCAATATTCCCAAAAATACCATTTAAAAAATACAAAAAGCTGCTAGTATTCTGACATTATTGGATATTAATAATAAATTCAGTTTGATTTAGTGCAGGGATTAAGCTCTGTTCTGGAGTCAGTTTAACTTTTTTTTTTTTTTCAATCAGGTTGGCTTATGGTTTAATGAAAATGAAGATCTAAGCATAACAAAAAGTGGCACAGAACTTCTGCCTACATATAGGCTAAGACATCTTATAAAGGTACCTTTAAAAGTACAGTTATTGTACTCACTATTCCAACCTGAGAGGTCTCATTCAAAAGTTTGTTGAGTCTCTTTTTTTTCATAATGGCTGCAATGTTTCAGTGGTTTTTGAGGTCAGGTGGTAGTTCAGAATATAATTTCCATATACAGAAATAATGAAGTATGGAATCTGAGAATTATCCTTCAATATTCTAAATCATAGTCTATTCACAAACAATTATTCCTGTTCTTTGAACTGCATTAATTTTACTACACAGTAACCAGCTCTGTAAAGAATGGGAGGCAGAGGATCCCTGCATCTAAGCTTGTGGAAGTCTGCGTAGAATAGAGAGTTAATAGTGTGATCTTCAACAAGAATGTAATTTAGACTTCTTTGTTATGATACAACATTTTATTAATTTCTCTGTGTTCTTTGAAAGGTCTCAATCTAGAAAAGAAAATTCTAGAAATTTCCTTCAAAACTCAGACACACTTCTAATTTATGTTGATTTACACAGCCTCAACATATTTTTAAATATTTTAAATATAATATTACTATATCATTCCTGTAATAACAGCAGTTATCACTATTTCATACTTTTCCTTAGTCTTTGAATTGTATTTGATTAAATTCCACTTGTATATATTAANTCTTTCCTGAGTAGCTCTAGTCCTTTCAAATAATCCCACTGACTTCATGGGAACTCTGCAAATAGTTCCACTGGCATTGATAATAATACTCAGAAATATTCTTACAAAAGTCTGAAAAACTTTGTGCCAAATAATAATGAAAATTTAAGATATTTTCTGGTAACTACTCCTTGTACAGGTGAAAGTGTCAATGACTTCTTAAGGCTGTGAGTAACAGGTGAAGGGAAATGAAATGTTCCCTTCAATCTAGCAAAGTATCTCTGAGGAGCAAGAGGCATACCACATCCAACCTGAGAATTTCCTGATGCTTAGTTTCCCACTCAATGTGTTAGCTCTGTTAATCTGTGCTATGTCTGAGGTATAACTCACCATGTATTACACAGGTAGTTTGTGTGCCTAATTCATCTTGGGGAGTCCCTTAGAAACCTAGAAATACCAAAGAATTAGATGCTAAATAAACATTTTGCATGTGTGGTTTCTCTTAGAATTTATAGTCGTCTTTTATAGGTTAGTGCTCAGAATTGCAGGACTGACAGAACATCACTGTAATCTTTTACTCTTATGCCTTGTCTTCTAACTGTGTACACTTTAACAATAATGTTGAATACAGAAGATAAAGAACAAACAAAATTCTGTTCCACTGGAGTGAAAGAATT
The DNA here is from genome assembly GCA_013399075.1 of Chloroceryle aenea. Classification (NCBI taxonomy): domain Eukaryota; kingdom Metazoa; phylum Chordata; class Aves; order Coraciiformes; family Cerylidae; genus Chloroceryle; species Chloroceryle aenea. Next base: position 32,598 of record VWZY01008976.1, read on the forward strand.
TTCACCATTGACCTCAGTAGGGCCAGCATTCATGCAGGCTATTCCACAACCGCAAGGGGGCAAAAAGTGAATTGTGAGTTGGTATTATGTCATATTTGAGTCACGCTCCATCAAACAGAAAGACATAGATCCCTAAAGACACCCCAAGTCATTTTCAGCACCAAATTAAACACCTAAGCCTTTGTCTACCTGTGGATGCTTACATGTGATCTAAATATCCCAGTTCTCACTATGGGTACTGGAAATCTAGTAAATACTCTAAGTGGAATATTTGTCAATGCAATATAAAAGCTAGCCAGCTCATCTCAAAAACGTTTTGTAATATGCCTTAGCTAGTCAGCTTATAAGTAGATACTTATAAGCAGCACCTAATTTAAATTGTCTCTTCTTTTTTTGTTCTGTGCTGATAACTGTAATGTCCTTATTGGTAGCTGCCTACAGACACATCAGAAATTCTAATAATGTTAACAGATCTGACAAACATATCCTAGAGACTTCTGTTATTTTTAGTACCTTCATAGAAAAGACTCTTTCATTTAAAATGCTTAACATTTAATAATTTTGTTATTGTTTATAAAGATCTTATAGATAAATAAAAACAGCACAGTGGGAAATAGTTAAACCTAAGTGCTGATGTTTGTGTAATCTCCACTGCTGAGTGCTAAAAAGACTGTGCTCCTCCTGTGCTGAAAAAGACAAGTGTTAAGGCTTAATACATGTAGCAGAATTGTGACTGAATCTCAGCACTCTCCCTCCTAAAGAGGAAAAAACTGGCATGTTCAATTAAATGTAATTTCCCGTTGTTAGTGATTTGTCTACACAGTGGACTAACCTAGTCAAAACATTATTCACTTCTGTGAGGTCTTTTATCATCTTTGTGCTTACAAATCACTACAGAAGGTGGCTTTTTTTTTTCCTCATTGACCATCTCTAACATCATCACAAAGATATCGCATTGACTGTTTACAGTAAACTAATTTTTCTGCATCTTTCTCATCTTTTTCTATGGACAGCTGCTGCGTCTGTGCTAATTGTTAGCCCAAAGTTCTTGTAGCAACTCCTTGATTTGGACTAGCAAATTCATGCTGCTCTTGTCATGTGAACATGCAGAATTACCGGGTTTACTCCTACAAACACAAAGTTCATGGTAGATTGTTGTTATTTGTAACTATTAAGTATTTTTATGTTTTATTGCTCTGAAGAATATTAATTTCTCAGTGGAATGCTGGCCATATTCCTGGAAAAAGACATGTATTAAATTTCTACTATTGCAACATTATTAATATTTCTGGACTCTCAGGAGCTTTTCCTTTATCCTGTAGTTCAGTAGGTAATTTTATATGAGTTGATTATTCTTGCTTTCTAAGAACCAAAGTATGGAATTATAATCCACTGATCCCTAATGAATGTCTAAATGAAACAGATGACCTATTGACAGACTATTTATCACCAATTATTACACTTATGATTTATATTCTTAGGGTTTTCCTTATACCAACATAGTGTCAAATGAGAAAATTTCGATAGAAGCTGAAAAAGAAGTCTTGAATTACACAGGGGAAGGAATAATTTCAGTGACAACTCTACTCAAAGTGTTTTATACTGGAGGAAGTAAAGATGTAGATGATAGATTTAGTAATCAGGAGAAGGAAGGCAGCTATGATAAGGTAGGCTGGTTGATTCAAAGAAGGTTTTGTACCTTTTATTATATGTTAAATAAATGCCTGCAGCAATCCTTGCTTTCCCCCAAATTTTAACACTTAATAAATTGGCCACTCTTTCATTTTTTTTCCCATAAAGCATTTAATCAAAATATACAAAGAATTAGGCGCTGAAGATCTGACACCAATTCCAGTTGCACTCCTTTTGAAACATGCTTTCATTCAAGACTTTATCAACAGGTATCAAGAATACAGGCTTCCTGTAAGTATTGCTTTCTGGGACCAAGGATTTTGGGACTACACATATTAAAATGTGTATTGTGCCAGAAATGTAAATGTAATTAGTTTAGACACTGCCAATTTGATGTGTAGACTAGCATAGCAGGTTGTAGATTAGATCAGTTGTTACGTTTTCCATGAAAACTCCATGCATAAAATACTGCACAGATTTCTGGCCCCATAGTTTTTTATACCTGTCCTTCAGACCTATTGGTGTCTGCAGGTTTTCTACTGCCTTGTCATATACTTTAAGCTTTTTCACAATAACCAATAGACTAATATCAAGAGCACAGCGTCTATTCATTAACAACATTTCTAATCTTCCTTTACCACTTTCAGGAGAAGCTATGTTATCTAGCTTAAAGTGTAGATTGTAGTACACATTTAAATTTTATTAGATACCATCAATCACCTGTGTTATTTGCAGCTAGTAGGATATGTTCAGAGCAGTCTAATTATAAAAATTTTCAGTCTATGAGAAAAGGTGTAGATGAGAAATTATTGTATATGAATCTTGGCAGTTTTCAGTTGGAAGGTTTCAGTGCACAGGCTTTAGTCCAAAGGCGTTTCCACAGCTCATCTACCAAAGATACGTTGGTATCATTGCATTTAAATTATATATTTATCTGCTTATTTGACTGATTCATTTGATGCCTGTATCTCCTGACTTGACAGTGGGATGGTGCAGAGCTTTAGTTTTCATTTGTAATACTTAGAATTTGTTTTCACAAGGGCTTATAGTGACTGTATCTCAAATACAGTCCTCTATGGTTTCTGTACTTAAAAAAACTTTATATTCCTGGACTGACCTGGTAAATGCAGACTTTATGCATGAAACCAAGACTTCATAGTTTTCCTTTAAAATTCTGACTAAATAGGGAAGAATTAAGACCACAAGTTCCTCCTCAACTTTATAGCAAATTATATTCACCAGCAAGCAGGCATAAAGACCTAGTGGCCATTGATTTATGTAGGTTAGGATTCTGGTCAAAACCATGTGAACTGAAGGAAAAAATTTTGCTTTGATAATTCTCTATTTGCTGACCAGGTGAAATTTTTTTCTTCCACAAATAATTTTGAAGTAAGTAAACAATATTTTTAGCATCAATTATTTTTTTCAGAAAATGTCCTGAGACTACAAAATCTCTATAAAAATTAAATTCAATCACAGTGCTGTTATTTTGAGATCTTGTACAAGATAAATATAGCAAGTTAGGGCATGGTTTCTAAAGTTAATGGGGTTTTTTTATGACTACCATCATAACCAGTGGAAAATAAAAGCTTTGCTAAAAGATATAAATGGTATATATAGGTTTTTTTAATTATTACTTTTTTTTTTATTTAGGGCACGTGATTCCTTTGGCTTCATGATAACCAGTTCAATTTTAACCAATACTACCACTGATAAAAATATTTTCTCCATGTGAGGTATATTCTTTTCTTTGGAAGGCAGTTTGTTTTCTTAGTTCACACACCAGTGGACAGGAACCATCTAATATGGTGACGTCATTTCTGTTAGTCTCTGGACAAATGCCAACAAATGAATAAGGCTGGAAATTTTATTACTTTTTCATCTGGTCTTTTCTGTCCTGATTCAAAGTCTTTATGATCCTAACTAGAACTTTCAAGCAGTTTGCCATTAACAGCACTTTTGGTTTTCACTTACCAGATGAAATTTACTCCTTTAGAATAGTTAGAGCAAAACCTAGATGTGAGTATTCACTTCTTTACATTCTGAATGAAATTATCTTTAAATACATTTAATAATAAATGAGAGAATATTTTTATTAAACTAACTGATTCAGATGAAGAAACAGTGTTTTTCCCACTGTGTGGGTTTGTCTGTTCAGGTTGCTCCCTTAAGGGTTCTTCCTCAGGCCTGGTATTATTTCTCATTATATATCTTGCCTTCTATCCTGAGACTGTCACAGGTATAGCGGTAATACAGAAACAACCACACATTTCAGGAACTCTGCAGTCTGATGAAGTCTGGGATATATTCTACTTCTATATTCTGAATGCTTGCATTAACCTGTTATGTTGTGTGGACTGCATTTTTATAATTACTGAGAATAACAAGGTAGTTTGACAATTAGCATTCACTTTGTTAGTATCACAATTATTATGCATTTGATAATGTTATGTTACATTTTTTATCCTGCTTTCAAATTCTGAATAGTCCTTATTTTAAAAAGCTCTACTTTTGATGATAGGCATACCATACTGTATTTCTTTGCGTTTTGAATACATTTAACACAGGCGTTTGCACGAAGCTTATTCTTTCTCAGTTGTAATATTGTTACTGCATTCATTGCTGATTTTGATAATTTCAGTAACCTTATTCAGTTGTTCAAATAGGAGTTCCTCTGAGGTAGGATTTCTAATAATGTACAGGTAACATTTTTTTTTATAAAAAAGAAAATATTTATTAGTATATTGAGAAATTATTACAAAACCCATTGATACTCACAGCAGCCATTTAATATTACAAAACTAAACAAACATTCAGAACTCCATATATCATTTAACAAAGTAAAATGCTTTCTGTCTAGGAAGAATTCATACCGATTTTATTCAGTAAGGCTTATCAGGTTGACGGTATACTTTACAGTCAATACTTAACACTTTGGCAGAATAAAGCACTGCTGAATCACTGCCCCTACTCCTATGCAGTAGCTGTAATAGTTACAAAACTTGAGAATACTTTTTCATGTGGTGTTTTAAATGTCCTGGTGTGCAGAGAAGGAAAATCTTGTTGTTTAAATACCAGGTTTAAAAGAGAGACCCAAGTTATGCTTGTCTTTA
>VWZY01008976.1:37379-54645 GCA_013399075.1 Chloroceryle aenea
CCCCCCAAAAAAAAAACAACCCCCCCAAAAAAAAACCCAGAACAACCCAACAACTTGGGAAATGCAAATATACATGAAACATATTTTTTCTTACATTAAAAAAATGAAATATTGATTCATGTAACAGAAGTGTTAAGTTTGCTTCATTGAACACAATCATAGTAAATCTGCTGGAACACTATTTCTCTGGTGTTTGAGGTTATATAATTTTAGTTTCCTACACAGAACTGGTAGTTACATAAACATCTATCCAGAGGAAACTTTTTTGCATTCTTAACACAGTCATAAATGTGTTCTGTCACTCTCTTTTCTGCATCAATTATAATTTTCAGTCATAACATTCTTTCTTTTAGACTGATATTTCACATACATTTCCATTTCCCACACACTTGAATACAATGACAGTATTGGATGAGTCTCCATGTATCATTTGCTCCATGATTACCAGCAGTAGATTTCTTATTTTTCACGATCACATGGACTTGTACATTAGAACTTTTATAATAAAATCCACATTCTCACCAGAAGCACGACAGTTTACTGAGATCCTCATCTGCTTCATGTGGTAATGATAAACACTGATAATGAACATGCGGAAGGTTCCATTTGCTAACATTTAGTTTTGTTGAACCAGAATCGAAACTCCTTTTTCTGAATCAGTGTGCAAAAAAAGCATCCTTAAACTGAAGTAATTTTTAGAGTCAAAGATAAATGTTAGTATTACCTTCTAAAACAAAGGACTGGCAAAAATATCTTTGAACATGGTTCTTCTGTATTCAATGGAATTGCTCCAGGTATTTTGCAAGGCATGTGAGGCAGTGTTATATATAGGTAGTTTTCTGCAATTGAAGAAACACTGTATATGAAAAATACACACATAATACGTATTGGAGTATGTATTTGAATTTCAGCTAATTTATTTTATTAAAATTCTGACTGTTAATTGTTGTCCTAAAGTAAAAATTTGTTTACTGACAATGCTGGAAAATGCTAGAAAGTTAAATTACTATTTATCTTTGAATTAAATATTCAGAACTTTTTTTTAATCAAACTCTTCCTTGTTCATCCTACTTACACAATGGATAGTGTTGCTGAAATTTGAAATAGAGAACATCGTGGTAATATGAAATTATTGAAAATAAACAAATCAAACTGTGTTATAAGGAGTGCAGTACTACACAAAAAATAGCTAAGTGCAGGTATGTATTCTGCCAAATGTTAGTTACTTATTTTCTTCTACTGCCATTTCCTTGAAGTGTTGTTTAAGTTCAGCCTGAAATATGACACATATATATATATAAGAAAACTTTACTGAAGAATTTGTATATTCCGAGTATTTGCTGGGTTTAACAACAGTCTTAATACTTATCTTTGCTCAGAAGTTTAAGCTGATGCTTAAGATCTCTGCTTACTTTAAGAATTGCATTTTAACACACCGTAGTTTGTAAAAACACCGCTGAAGGCAATGATGTTGTGTGGATGACATGAACACCTCATCTCAGTGATATTAGTGATACATCAGGAAGTCTTTTAGAACTTGCAATGAAGAATGTTTTTTCTGCAATGGTCACTGTATGTTTGTTTTCATTCGTGCACTAAGCATAAATAGTGCTTGAGCTGAATGAAAGCATTGTATTCGGTGCCTTTCTGGAAGACATGTTAGCTAGGGAAGTGTATTTTCTAGTAATATTTCTTCACTGAAATTAGTTTTCTATCATAATCTTCTAATGACTAGTTAGAAAGTTCACCCCATGGAAAGACAAACATTACTATTACAAGTTTTACGGTAGAACAGGATGTGATGTGATATGAAATGACCTTTTAATGTTTCATTTTCCTTTTTACAGCATATTAAAACCTTTCTCCAAAGATCTGAACAAGCATAGTTAACCGAGGCAAAAAACACCACATGTAAAGACATCAGTGTATGAAAAAATGTTGTTCCTTAACATCAAGAAATGTTTTATTTTTAAGTTTGTAAGAAATGTATCTTAGATCTCCAATCCTCCCTTCCACAGGAAAGGATTATTTGTTTATTGTTGTGAGAGCAAAATCCCATTGCAATTACTTTAAATTAAAAAGAAAACAAACAACAAAACAAAACCGCAAACTTATGGTTAGTTCATATTAAATAATCTGATACTTCTAAATAAAATTAAACCAGTTTCTGAACTTAAATAGAGTTGATAGTGTGTTCATCAATACTTGGTGTAATGACAGAGTATGTCCAATTCCTGCAAGTTAGCTAAGATACCTGGTCACCTTTTGTTATATGTATATGTCGTGGTTTATTAGTTCATTAATATTTAATTAATTAAATGTTGTAATCAATTTTTAGAACCATGTTGCAATTCATAGTTAAAAAAAAAATAAATGAAAACACTATTTTCTCTAAGATGAGGATAAACTACCAAAAGGATATAATGTATAAGAAAATGGAGTGTTTGTTGATGTAAAGGGGATGTTGTTGATGAGGGGAGATGTGAATTTTTTTTATCCAACCTTCCTATTTCTAACCTTCCATTACAGCTCAGTTCTGCTACCACCCACTAAAATTCTACAGTCTCTTTCACCAGTGCAACACCACCACAGCCTCGGGTTGTGGGTGGCACAGGGTGCTGCTCTCCAGTAACCTCCCCTCCCATCATATTGCACTGAGCAGGCCCCAAATGAAGCAGTAACGTAGGCACTGCACCATTTGTTGTTCCACTGCTAATTCTGCACATAAGGAAATAATAGTCACTAGAGTTCACAGTGGGTTTTCACAAAGCTCTTTTCAGTGATTGATGAAAAATCCTTTTTTTAATCACAGTGTATAAAAAGGCACCATATACTCCAGATGCACATTGTAGGTTTTCATGAGAGGTGTTTGTCTAAAAATCTCTATGGCACTTGAATTCACCTGGTAGATGCTGCCTTGTGTGGGAGATGAAACAGAGTCTTGGTGGAACACTATCTTTATTCACTGACAAAGTGGTGGTTTATTTTTCTATATCCAATCTGACTCTTACTGGCTTTCCTGAAAGTTGTTACGGAATAGTTTTCATTTAATTTTTCCTGTTAATAGGATGTTTCTGTTTCCTTGCAGCTTTATTTAACTTCCATTCTCTTGTGGATAGTGATGGCTAGCTCTAAGGTGATAAGAATTATTTTTTCATTGAACACTGTTAGATTTTATAACACTCTTTGTAATTAATTCCTCTGGAATTCAACATTGAGATGTCTTATAAGTCCTCAGTTTCAGTATTACTCATTCTTCTGATCCCCAGTTTCAAGTTTTCTGAAGACTAAACATACCTACAGAATGTATTATACCTTCTGCACTCTGTCAGCTGATCAAGATGTTGGCAAACCTTGTGTGTTCTACTTGTTTTACTAGCTTAGAAACATAATTAATCATTAAATATTTCCAAGATACCTACTCATTGCTGGAAGCTGCTCCATCATTTCTGGGTATTTTTTTCTGCATTTGTCAGTACCCTGGTAACAATTGCACAAAATATTTAAAGCTTCCTTTCCCTAGTTTGATTCAGCAAAGTACTCAAACATATGATGCTATCTAAGAATACCAATAGTCCCATGGAAGTCTGTGAGCAGGAACCATGAACCTCTGTCCTTTTATGAGAAGTGCTATCTGTGCAGAATACTTTTATGTTTTTAGTATGTCTTCATTACTTTTTAGACAAGTATTCATGACATAGTATAGTACTTGCAAACATCTGCCGATGTTCCTAAGGTTTCTAAATTGCCTGCTTGAGGTAGAACATAATTATCAAAAAAACCAATAGCAATGTACAAAAAGAGGAATGGGCATATAGCTATAGTTAGACAATGACTAGCAGACCTGTAAAATGCATTCCGTTTTCTGCCATGATAAAAAATAAACATTTTGTCAAATTTTTAGAACTTGCTGGTGTTGATAATGTCAGGTTTGTTTCTTTGCTGATTAAAGACAGTCAGATTTTGAATGGAAAGTTGGTAGTCTATCGGTAGCAGATCAAAGCATCTGTATGTGATATACAAAGCTCAGAATAGAAGCCAGTAAGCTTATCATTTCAGGCAAATAATGTTGTGTGTCTTCACTCTACATACTTTTTGCTAACCACACTGGCACATTGTAGCTAAGTGCTGTCTTGGAAACAGATGTAACTTTGTTGTGCCTCCACAAACCATGCTAAAACCTCAACATCCTTGTTTTACTTATGACAACAGACTTTATGATGTGTACAAATGAATCTGCTTTGTTACCAAAATGATTTCTTCACACAGCATGTAAGTCTTGGTCAAAATTTAATCCTCAGTGCTTGAAACATTACACACACACACACATATATACACTCAGCCAAGACATTGGCATTTTTCTTCTCATATGAAAATATTACATGGATAGAAAAAATACAATGCAGTTCTCTGCTTTTTGCATGTTTCAGAGTGTTTACATTTTGGCTTTTATTCCATATTTAGTTTCTACAATAAAAGCCAGCTTAAATTAATGTGTTAAATTCTGACTTTGCATAATGGTATTGTCCACATGAAAATAAAAGGGTACTATTTTAAGAAAGGCTTGTCAACAGTTTATAAATCTGAATGAGGTGAAATGGAAATTCAGGTACGGGAAATCATAAATTGCTATTTTGGTAAGGTTCTTCAAGTGTTAATCCTTTGTGATATACTGTTATATATTTTACCTGTGGCCTAGAATGGAACATAAAATGACTACTGCTAAGTGCAAATTGTGGAGCAACATCAAATAATAAAATAATAACCGGATCACATGGTGAAGTGTCAAACAGCATATATTTCTCTATGCTAATAGTGAAGTCATAATTTTAAAAGCAAAGAATGTATGCCCTGACAATAGCAGCCTATTTTTGTTAACAGTCACCAGCTGAGTAAAATTCATTACCAGAACAGTTATTTGATAGACTTTAAGTTCCTAGCCTTTGAGTTTTCTAGCCTAATGCTGAGGCCCAGACATAGACTCATAGAAAGAATCATTTAGGTTTGAAAAGACCTTTAAGATCAGTGAGTTCAACTGTTATCCCAGCACTGCCAGGTCACCACTAAACCATGTCCCTCAGCATCATGCCTACACATCATTTAAATACCTCCAGGAATGGTGAATCCACTACTTCCCTGGGCAGCCTTTTCTAGGGCTTGNGTGACATGGCAAACAGTTTCAAGAGCTTTACTAATGTTCATGTAGACAACATCCATGGCTTTCCCCTCATCCATTAAACAAGTAACCCTATCATAGAAAGTGGTGAGATTAGTCAAGCAGGACCTGCCTCTCATAAACCCATGCTGACTGGACTTGATCACTTCCTTGTCCTGCATGTGCCACATGATGACACTCAAGCTGATCTGATCTGCTTCATAATCTTCCCTATTTGTTAATCTCCATTCAACTGAGGCCTCCCTGGTTAGCCAGGAACTGCTGATAAATGATGGAAAATNAAGAACCAGCACCTCAATGTCTTTCTTCAGTTGAGGGACCTGAACCTGAACCCACTGTTCTAAGTGCAGCCTCACTAGTGCCAAGTANAAGCCATGAGCAGACAGTTTCTCCAGGAGAGTGACATGGCAAACAGTTTCAAGAGCTTTACTAATGTTCATGTAGACAACATCCATGGCTTTCCCCTCATCCATTAAACAAGTAACCCTATCATAGAAAGTGGTGAGATTAGTCAAGCAGGACCTGCCTCTCATAAACCCATGCTGACTGGACTTGATCACTTCCTTGTCCTGCATGTGCCACATGATGACACTCAAGCTGATCTGATCTGCTTCATAATCTTCCCTATTTGTTAATCTCCATTCAACTGAGGCCTCCCTGGTTAGCCAGGAACTGCTGATAAATGATGGAAAATGGCTTGTTGAGCACTTCTTCCAACTCCCTCAGTATTCTTGGCTGAATCTTGCCTGGTCCCATAGATTTCTAATTTTCTCCCTGCCCAGTCTCATGACATCATCGTAGTACTGCTGAGTTGCCTGCTCCTTCTAAAGGTCCTAAACTCACCTTTTTTTCCTGACTTTAAGCCAAAGCTCTCTGTTCAAACTGACCAATCTTCTTCCTCAAAAGCTTGACTTTCAGCACATGGGGACAACCTGTTCCTGCACCTTTCATATTTCCTTCCTGAAAAATGTTCAACCTTCCTGGACTCCTTTGCCTTATAGAACTGCATGTAGGATGTGAAAGAGGTCCTTATATTTATGAAGGAGGAATACTGAGTAGATATGGATTCAGATATGGCAGTGAAGTAACAACCATATCATGTTCAGTTTTCATGTCTACACTTCAAATAGGATGCTGAAAATTGGAAACTGTTCAGAGAAGAACCACAAGAATGATGGGAAATTGTCTTGTATCAGAAAATTCAAGGAACTCAGTCTCCTTACTTCATCAAATGAAAACAGGGGTTTAGATATCAGTTTGCTAAAATCCAGGTAAGGCATCTTCATTCCGGTAGACAGAGACAAGCAAGATTCAATGCCTGGAACCTTAGATTCAAATTTAACACACAGATTTTTAACAGGGAAGTAGGTAAACTGTTGAAGCAACTTAACAGCAATTTCCTCATCACAGAGTTGTAAAATCAAGACAATTCCTTTAAATCCAATTCATGATGGGAACTGAAACAAGAAATGACTGCACTTTTGGTATTAACATAATTAAAATTAGCTCAGCTTTTAATTAATTGTATACAATGTAATTGATCCTGTTTTCAGGATGCTATCTTTTAATGCTATATTTTCCCTACTACTTATCTTCACCTATTTTGTGTATTCTTGTGCATGCTGCATAGAACATGCCTTGGCTGTTTTGTCTTAGAAATGATTTAAGGGAGTTCACACTAACAGTAGTCATACCATAATTAAAATTACTTGTATTCTACCGCTGTAAAAACATTCCAAAAAATACTGCTGAATTAGGATGTCTCCTGCACTTTTACTGACATACATAAAATCTCTCTGTATAAAGCAAGCTCAACATTGCATGCTGTAGAGAATTCAGGCTCCATACTAGTGAGTTTCAGGGTTGTGAAATATTCCTTTCCAAAAGTAGAATACCTCCAGGCTCATCCCTCAGGAAGCAGAGTCTAATATAGGCAAATTGAAAACTGTACAAGTAACGAAAACACTTCTAAAGGCAATATTTTTTTTCACTAAAATATGGCTATGTGATGTCACGATGTTGCCATAATACCAAGAACAGTTCCTCAATCTGCTCTGTGGTCCATGCCTCAAAATTTCCACTAAGCATAAGGTTCAGCCATGGTTTCCTTTCATATTCTTCATAAGCAAAGCAAGCTGTTTTCTGAAAAGTCTTTTGGTTAAGCTGTATTTTCTTAATGCATGAAGACTGCTGAAGAGAAGTTCTTCAAACTGTTGAAAGAGCCATTGCACAAATTAAAATGCAATGTTATAGTTAGGAAATTAAACCACCAGCAATTAGAAAATTTCATAATACGTACTATTGTTAACTTTATCAGTACAAATTACTTGCTTTAGCATTGCTTTTGCTACTTCTAACAGATTCTGTAACAAATATGCTCATTTATAAGTAGAAAAGCAATTCTTAATCTTACAATTTTCTTTGCCAGTGGGAAAAAACATGTTTTTACATTATTTTTAAGTATTATGTGTAATGAAGGTTCTGTTGCTTGACATCTCATTCTAGGACGTCCTTGAAAATTCAGGGACAGGTGCTAAAGGCTGCTCTTTGGAATGAGTAAAATTTCACAATGATACATGCTGGCGATTATCCAGCTGGGGATCAGGAATGTTCAAAAGAACCTCAGGATCTTGGTGGACATCAAGATGAACATCAGCCGGCAGTGTGCCATGGCAGTAAAGGCCAACAGCATCTTGGCCTGTATTAACAGGAACATAGCTAGTAGATTGAGAAAAGTCATCATCCTCCAGCAATCAGCACTCATTACATCTAGAATGTGCGTTTGGGCCTCTCAATACCAGAAAACCACTGACAAATGGCACCAAGATGGTTGGGATACTTTAGCACTTGGCAGGAGAGGAACCACTGAAGGAACTGGGCTTCTTTAGCCTGGAGAAGAACAGGCTTTGGGGGAATCTAACTAGTTTTGTAATACCTGTGTTACAGTTACCAAGAAGATGGAGTCAGATTCTTTACTGTGGTGCATTAGAAGGACAAGAGACAATGGACACAATTTGAAACATGACTGATTCTGAGTAGATGTTAAAGAAACCTTTACCCCATGAGAACAGTTCAAAGGTGGAACAGGTTACTCACAGAGGCTGTGCAGTCTGTGTCCTTGGAGGTTTTCAAGACCTGACTGCATAAAGCCCTAAGCAACCTGTTCTGAACTCATGCTTGAGCAAGAGGATGAAGTAGGTGATGTCTGCAAATTCCTTCTTGATTTATTCTATGCTCTTAAAATTATTATTTTCAGTTGTACCATGCAAAATCATTTACTTTATTGATGCAAAGCAAGCATAACTAAATACCTTTTAATAGATAGTTTTCCTGAAGATAAGAATGGAAAATAACCCTATCCGGTGCATTACTTAGAAGTGCCACCTAGTTAGTGACTGGTAGCAAGTTGTGTTTCCAAAGGGCTCAGTACTGCGGGCAGTTCTGTTTAATTTCTATCAATATTCTGGATTAGGAGATTGAGGGCACCTTTGGTAAATTTGCAGATAACACCAATCTGGGCAGGAGTGTTGAACTACCTGAGAGTAGGAAGGCTCTACAGAGGGATCTGAACAGTCTGGATCAATGGACAAAGGCCAGTGGTGTGAGATTTAACAAGACCAAGTACCGGGTCCTTCATCTTGGTCACAACAAAGACAGGAAATGCTACAAGCTTGGGTAAGAGTGACTGGAGAGATGCCTGGTGGAAAAGAACCTTGGGGTGTTGGTTGACACCTGGCTGAACATGAGGCAGCAGTGTGCCCAGGTGGTAAAGGTCAACAGCATTCTGGCTTGTGTTCGCAATAGTGTGTCCAGCAGGACTAGGGAAGNAAAGGAGACTTTCTCTCTCTCCAACTACCTGAAAGGAGGCAGTATAGAGGTGGGTGTCAGTCTCTTCTCTGAGATAACATGTGATAGGACAAGTAAACAGGAACAGGCTGTCCAGGAAAGTGGTGGCGTCATCAGCCCGGGAAGTATTTAAAAGACGTGCATTTGGTGATGAGGGACATTGTTTAGTGGTGAATTGGCAGTGACTGGTTAACATTTAGACCAGATGATCTTAAAAGACTCTTCCAATCAAAATGTTTTTGTGATTCTATGATTCTGTGATGAGAGGAATTAAAAGTGAAGATCCTTTCATTACTGAGATCAAAAGGTGTAACTTTGGTTATCTGCAGGTAACACTGTTACTAAGCATATATGACATCTTCCACCGCCACTTTTCAACGTCTGCTAGATTTCATGCTTGCCTTTTCCATATATGCATTATGCACTTTATTATTCATTTCTATACATATATGTATTAAATAGTGTCATAACTAACATACAACTAAAATATCACTACTGTTAGGTTGGAAGCATTCATATTGTGAAGGTAAATGTAGAGGGAATTTCCTGATCTTTGAATATTCTATTCATTTAAAAATTCTCAGAAACATTTTGAATTTCATTTCCTTTATTTTCTGTAGTCACTTTACATTCAAGATTTCTCACTGTCATGGCTTCAGCAACAACTTCTTGAGATATCCTTATGCTTCAGAGTATCAGAACTTCGATTTAGTAACTCAAGGCTTCCAAATCATGGCCTTGCTATACTAATATAATACTGGTGGTTGTCTACACTTGGAGAAAAAAACTATACTTTCACTATGAATATCATGCCTGTTAATTAAAAAGTAGCAGCAGTACTTGTTAGTAACAAAGAACCTGCCCATGATAACTTCATAGGTCAACTTAGGCAAAGACATCATTTTTCTTCTCTTCTTTTTCTCATAACACTGGTGCATCTTTCTTTCTTTCCAATATGTGTATATATATGTATATAACTATACATATATTTAGACATAGAGAAAGCTAAAACTTTACTTGCCTAATTATAGGTAGGAATACATTTTCATCCGAATAAGTTTAATTTCATCCTGGTTAACTATGAATTGCTGTTTTTCCAGCAAATATCATTCTTGTTCAATTTGATTTATTTTTTTTTTACTTATAGGATTACAGCTGTTGAACTCACAGTCTGATCCACTGCAGATATTATATGTATCATAAGGTAGTATTAGAATCAGGCCTTGATTGTAGTTGGTCTGGTGGAAATGTTGATACTTCTAGAAAAATAACATTTAATAATGTTAGTGTAGGTTTTTTGATGAACATTTTAAATTTATTAATAGAAATAATTGTTTGTACAAAAATAAAATCATTGTTGTCAGTATTTTAAAAAGCAGATGTTCTGAAATCACCTGGAATTCAAGGTCCTCTGTACTCAAGACTATATTAAAAACACAACAAAACTCTGCAGTACCATGACAGATGAAGTTCAGATTGTATATGATGCAACTGATTTAGCATCATGTTTTCCTTTTTAGCCTCGTAATGATTAATAGTGGCACAATGAAACCAGCATTTTTTTTTTTTAACTGTGCGTGTCATTCACATTGTTTCTGGGAGGAAGTCTAAAAGGGAAGAAGGATGGTCTTGTGGTTGAGGTTCTGCAATAAGGATATATCTCTTTGTCAAGTGAAATGTAATATAGAATCATAGAATCATAGAAATGTCTGGGTTGGAAGGGACCTCTAGAGGTCATCCAGCCCAACCCCCCTGCTGAGAGCAAGGACAGCCTCAACTAGAGCAGGTTGCTCAGAGCCTCATCAAGTCGCACCTTGAATGTCTCCAGGGATGGGGCCTCTACCACCTCCCTGGGCAATCTGGCTGCAAGTATATTAATTGCTAGTTCGGGCACTGGTATCTACAAAACAGAGAGAGGCTGGTAACTGTAGTACCATGGCTAAACTTACAGCTGTTGAACTTCATACTACATTCTGCAGCTTGCATAAACCCTTTTCAGTTTTCTGAAAACAAAATCAAACAAACAAAAAAAATCCAAATAAAAATCTTTCCATTTTTCCATTTGCAAAGGGAGCAGTAAATAGAAGGTTTCAGCTTTGTTCCATGTCAAAAGTATCTCAAAAAATCCATAAAATATTTTTTTGTAAGTTTTTGAGATTGATATTATTCTCTTCAGGTTTTATGCATAACACTTTTAGCAACAATTAGCTTTTACTTTAAAAGAAATAAGTTTTTAGTATCTCAGCCTATTTGGTTTTTTTCTCTCTCACCACTTCCTTTAAAGTTTGCTGAATTAGATGAGCCCTCTGAAGATAAGCCCATGACATATTTTCCTTTCTTATTATCTGAATTGCATAGGCCACTCAGTAATCAGAACAGCTTTCTTCTTTCTGCAAGCAAACTACCCTTCTTCAGTATGGTGCTAAGAAAAAAGGAGAAAATCTATGTAAAATCTATGTTACTTCACTCTTCTCATGCTCAACTTTAAGCCCAAATGGTTAAAATACAAGACTGCTTAAAAAATCCAAAGCTAAGCAAAGGAAGGGCTAGGGTGGCTTCTCAGAAACAGATGAATTACAAGTAAGAAACATGTTTCCTCTTCTCTACCACTACCCACATCTGAACATACAAACAACAAAAACAATGGTAAGGTAAGGAACAAAATAAGGACAAACTCGTAAAAAAAAAAAAAAAACAACAAAAAACACCCAAACCAAAAAAAAAACAAACCCAGCCAAAACTGGTACTCAGATAAAATCAAAGATTGTTTTCTACCATCAGTTTGTTTTGGAGCATTTATATTTATAGGGTGAAATTTGTCTCTTCTAAAATCAGCGGACTGTTTGTTGCTAATTTCAAACTAAACCAAATTTTCATTTGGAGATTTTCCCTTTGGTTACACGAAACTTCATTAGTAATTATTCTTGATCTTTAGAAATGTGTCCCTTTATAATTGAAAGAGATTATGAGAGAGTGTAAAGCATTAGATACCAATTTATTCTAACTATAGCTCTCATATTTTTAAGTGTACACCTCTTGTTCAGACTGAATTCTAACTTCATGCTCCAGTGCCTGGACTTTGTTATGTTGTGTGTTCTAAGCTGCAAAGGCTCCTTTCTTTTGGAAGCTAGATACAAGAATCAAATGTTTTCTTAATCTTCCATTAATAGAGAAAAGTAAAGCTCTGATGTATCTTACCATATATCTGTATGAACTTTCCATTATATTACGAAGTTCATGTTCTGTAATCATGATCCCAGGTATTTGGCCAGACTTTACAGCTTAACTTACATTAAGCTTATCTAGGAATAAGGTATTGTTTTGATATTCACAATTCTTCTCCCACCTTCATACTCCTCCATAAAGCTTTTCTAAGTAACAATTTAATGTGCAAAAGCTTTTATGCCTATAATAGAAATTAACAAAACTTTTATCCACCGTTCCCCAGAACCTGCTTGGTCTGTTTTGTGCATGTTACACTCACTTGAGCCAAAATCCTTTTTTGAGAGCAACAGTTTAACATAACACAGCCAGATCCATTAACACATCATTACCAGAATGCTATCTTGAAGATCTCTGCTAAAATATTTTTTCAAGATATTGTGCAAGTCCTGTCCAATAAATTTAATTCAATTTGATCTTATGTAAGAATTTGCAAACCCATGTTAAGTGAGATTGAGTTTGTGTTTCTAAATATAGAACTGGTGAGTAACTTTGTTCAGTTCTAGTATCAACACTTCTCTGCAGATTAAAAAGGACAAATGAATAATGCAGGCCTGAAAATCCAGTTTATAATGTCTAAGTCTATTTAACAGCTTAGGCTGTTCTCTAACTCTGAGAGTGCTTACACCACCTACATACATATATAAAACTAACAGAGAGGAAAGCTCAGTGTTTCATAAATAAACCTCCAAAAGCACTGATGTGATCAAGTTCAACTGTAATACTCACTGGCAATGAGCCCTGCCAACAAAATTCCAGAGTTTCTCTGGCTTTCTCAGTTCATGTTTTGATGGATTTTCTAAGTCCTGTTCTAGAGATGTATTTCAATAAAAAGGACACTGTGAGGTGACCTAATCTGAGCTGACTAGGTTACACTTCTAACACACAAATATAAGTTGACCTAATTTAGTCATCAGGCGTTACTGTAGTTAAAATGTCTGTGCATTAAATTGATTGTCATGCTTATGTAAAAGTAAAGGGATTTGTAAATTTTTAAGACAGCCAAAACAAGTGAAACAAATGTCTCAGTAATTGCTGAAGCAATAGTGACTTGGATATAATAATTTATATATTTGAGTTTAACTTACGTTTTAAATATTTGAAATAACCTCAAGAAATTCCATACTGAGTCAGGTTTTTTCCTACTAGCTGAAAAGATGGCAAAGACATAAAGACCTCCTTTGCCAGACTTCTGCAGTGCTGGAGAAGAACATCTTCAGCCTCTTTTATATAATCTTGTGTGGGGTTTAAATTTAGCCCAATAGTATTAAGTAGGAATAATTATTTATTTGTTTATTTTTAATAAAAGCTTGCCTTCATGAAATCAGAAAGGGCAAATATCTCTTTCCTGAAAAGGTTCATAACTGACTTGGGAAGATGCAAATGGACAGGAATTTAGGTCCAGTTAGCCTCTTCTGTTAAAAGCTTATTTTAAAAGTGGTGGTGGTATTGTTGTAGGAAGCACTGATATTTTTTTCCTCTTCANAATTTTTTCCATTTTCACCTGTGAGAAGTGAAACTTCAGAAGTCAGATTTATCTTGTGCAATTGACTATAGAGTGCTGATCTATGAGAAGCATGGAGACCACAACCACTTATTCCCGATAGGTACAACCAGCAGCAGGTTGCCTGCATGCTCATGGCTCAGTAGGTAAAACAATTCTAGCACATAAACCACAGGCAAAAGTGTCATGTTGCACGCACACCTAAATGAACCACTTGTACACCTTTAAGGTAAATAAGAAAATCTACACTGGTCAATGTTTTTTCAGATGTACCTTTGTTTAGTTTTACACACACAAAAAAAGTCTATTAGGTAATGAGTTTAAAAGAAGACCCAGAACAAAACATGGTGACATGAATTTCTTTTAAGATGGGAAACCCTGTATAAGAGATGAGTTTTAATTAAAGTAATCAACTGGAGTTTGTCACCTGAAGTAACTGTCATAGACTGTTTTCTCAGATGTAGTAAATTCTTGCAGCTGATATGAAGGCACTGTTTTTTGTGGTTTTACAGAAGATAAAAGGATTTCAGAGTGAAGTTCATGACAAGCATCATTAGCAGAGTTGTCAATTATGTGTATGTAGTTATTGAAATTACTGTTTTCAAATAATTGTA
This sequence comes from Chloroceryle aenea, assembly GCA_013399075.1. Classification (NCBI taxonomy): domain Eukaryota; kingdom Metazoa; phylum Chordata; class Aves; order Coraciiformes; family Cerylidae; genus Chloroceryle; species Chloroceryle aenea. The sequence goes on from VWZY01008976.1 coordinate 51,742, forward strand.
TTCAGGACTATAACAAAATTTTCAAGCTAGAAGTATCATCTCTGCTCTGTAAACAGGAAAACATTTCTTTTTGTTAGCTTCCTTAACTGAATACCATTTTCTTGTTTGTATATACATATGAGCCAATTGTCAGGAAACTTCAGAATTCTTCATGTGTTTGTTAAAATGCCACTTCTGTGACAATGCAAACCACTGTTAGTTAGCAAAGGTGCTTAGGACAAATTCAGCATATCTATACAGTACCAAAAGCTGTATATTTTTTGACAGACAGAACATGCCAGTGTCCTGTTCTGATTCATGATGCATTTCCTACTTTATATCCTTTGCTGCTGTGCTCAGCTACTTAGTTAAATTCAGAGCTCACGCGATAGTTTAACATGACAGAACAGTTTTAGAGAAAATTAAGTGAAGCTGACAAAAAAGTGCAAATCAAAGTTTGTCAAGATTAGAAGTCACTTTTTTGGTGTATCTTTGCTGCGGTTCAAGAAGGGAGTACAAATGAAAGGTTTTATTATTGTTATCACCTTCTAAGCCTAAAGCCATGGTTCATGATGCAGTATTGTAGTTGGTTAAATTCCTGACTTTCCCAAACTCTCTTTGATAGTGATTATGACACTGGAAAAGGATATTAATTCATTTAGTGCCTTAGTCTAGTAATTATTGCTAACAAGGTTGCTTTCATTAAGTCTTCAGTGGAGAAGAAGTACAAAGACTTCCAAACCATGCAGGTCTCTTAAAATATTGGTGCTCTTTCCTAACCAACAGAGTTCAGTGTTCAATTCCCCTGCCAAATTTCTAATCCTTTTCAGGTTATTTGAATTTGATGAACAAATGGACAAAAAAAAAGGGCTGCTAAAGGATCAGGCTGATGGCAAGATTCATACTTCACATTGCAGAGTAAGTTTCCTCTCTGTGAACTGAAGGTAATATTTACTTATCTTAAAAATTCAGGTTTTGTGGGTTTTGTTATCAATAGGCCCAAATCAGTGTGCTGTAAATAGCTTCATTCCACTTTGTTTTTACAAAGAATGTTTGCGATCATGTCTACATCCTCTTTACTGTGGGGCTGAAAGCAACTGCAACAGACCCAGAAAACATGTACAGCCAGCCTGTCCTGGGAATGGAGGATAACTGCAATCTCTGCAAGGCTTTTCTTAGCAATGTACTCAACACATTGCTAAATACAAAGTGTTTACTTACTTGCAATACCTTCACTTAACCTGTACTTAGCAATGCTAGCACTTAAAATGTATATAATTTCTATGGCCAATCCTTTTCTGACTTTTTCATAGTGGGAAATCAATGTTCCTTGTGCATAGATTTAAGTCCTGAATGAGTCAACATAAAACCACTTTCAATTCTCGGCATTTCTCCAAAATGTTATACATACATTTTCCTGTAACTGCTGAATGATGATCCACAGTAATCAATTAAGATTCTCCATTTAGCCCTGTAGTTAGGTGAAGGGACTGTAAAATGGAAGGAACATTTTTTTGAGCAAGAACATTTTCAATACTATTGTGCAGAAGGAACTATGGGCTGCACTTTCCAAAATAATTCCTTAAAGCCAGGCGCAAAAATTTATTTTTAGCTACTCAAATATGTAGGCAAATATTTAGAGGTAATGACTAACTTCTAACAGAGTGTTGAGCAGCTGTGAAAATCAACACAAATATTAGGTAACAGAAGTCCTATCATGGGATTTTCAAAAGCTTTCCAGTGACTGAGAAACACAAGTCCTACAGAAATGAGTTATTTTTCCCCTTTCTTCTACTTTATAAATTTAAAAATATTTCCTGAGACTTGGACCTAAACTGGAATATTCCATTTTGCCATTTTTTTTCTGTACAATAATCAGAAAGCTAAGAAATTTTTGTGTAACAGCCAAGGAAGTGTGAAACTATGATTCCAGCACCATTTGCAATGCAAATCCCTTGTCCCTGAAAAGTTCACATAAACATACACAAGTGAAGAGTTCTTTAGCATGCAAAAAATGTATTGGTAGGAGACACAACTGAACAAAGTATTGGCAAGCACTAAAGTTTTTCATTGATGTTAGAAGCATTTGCATACAGAATTAAAATGTTACACTGCAACTTTAACATAATGATCTTGAACAACTAAGCAGTCTGTCTGTGGTTGTGAAGGATCTCACTGTATAGTCCTGTGTCTCAGCGGTTATAGCATCCAGCAGTTAAAACTTCTGGTTTTCCTTTCAGTGTGGCTGAATCTGTAGAGGAAAGTTTAGTAAAATCTAGTAGATTTGAGACTTGAAGGGAAATGTAACATGCAAGAAATGGAAATCTTCAAGGAAGGAAACGCAAATGCTGAAGATGACCTCAGTTTGCCCAAGTGAAGGTCTGGCTATAAAGAACTGTTTCTGGGAACATAGGATGGCTTACATGAGATGGGGAGTGTTTGAACATGGATGTTGCACTTCAATAACCTCAGTGTATTGTTTATAGCACAGCGATAACTTACTACATCAGATTGCAAGCTGTGAGGGAATAGGATGCATGTGCCATCTGGCTAGCCTTGATATTGGGCCAGGCCCTGATATTGGGCCAGGCAGCAATATCAGCTGGGTGAAAGGCATCATTTTCTCAGTGTCCGTATGTCTCATTTCAGTCCCTGGCCCTTCCTACTCCTCACAGAGGCAGGAGTCTGCTCTCCTTCTATGCCCAGATGCTGATGGCTTCCCTTGCTGTGTTTCTTCAGCTCCTCCAGCCAGCTGTGCTGTGGCAAGTGGAGAGCAGAATTCCCAGACAGAATTATTAATGTTGGAAAAGACCTCCAAGAACATCAAGTCTGACTGTCTACCTAACATTATCATAACTACTAAGCCATATCCTGAAGTACCACGTCTACGTATTTTTTTAACACCTCCACAGCTGGTGACTCCAC
>VWZY01008976.1:71747-82497 GCA_013399075.1 Chloroceryle aenea
GATTCATCCATCCTGTCCTTGAACACTTGCAGGAATGAGACATCCACAATTTCTCTGGGAAGCTAGTTCCACTGTTTCACCAACCTCATCATAAAAAAATGTTTCCCTATGTACAATCAAAATCCATCCTCTTTCAGTTTAAAACTGTAGTTCCTTGTACTGTCTCTAAAGGCCCTGGTAAAAAGTTTCTCTCCCTTTCTTTTAAGTACCCTTTGTATATCAGAAGGCCACAATTAAATTTTCCCCAGTGCCTTCTTTTCTTCAGACTGAACAACCTCAACTCTTTCAGCCTTCCCTCACAGGGAAGGTGCTCCAGCCCTCTGCTTATCTTTGTGGCACTCCTCTGGACCTGCTCCAACATCTCCATGTTGGTGGTTCCATAGTTAGGTGCAGTGCTATCAGTGGGGTCTCATGAGAACAAAATAGAGGGCAGAGTCATCTTCCCTGCTGGCCATGCTCTTTTTGATGCCAACACTTTAAGACTAAATAACTGCAATCACAATGTTTCAGAGCTGGAAGATTTTCCTCCCTTGGACCTGTGTACCTTGATCGAGAGGAAAGTGGATAAGAGGACTAAACCATGCTCTCAGGGAAACCTGCAGCAAAAATCCCACTAGCCAAGCCAGGAGCACAGACCATGAAACACGTCCCAGACCACTGGACTTGTTCAGATTTGACCCCATGAGTCAGTGGGGCTAATCCAGCAGGTCCTTAGTTTTGAAGTGGGAAGCATGTTTCAAAGTAAAAGTCTTGCAACTATCTTCGTGCTAGTTTCCTGCTCTATGTCTGTAGTCATCCTCATCGGCATGTTTACATTTCCCCTTGCCTGCGGTCTCTTTATCAGGCAATGGGTTTGTTCTGCATCTAGTATAAACTGAGTGAGCACCGGTTTTGCACACATATGTACTACACACATGCAGCGTGCTCAGGATGACACAGACAAGTACAGTATTGAGCTTTTTCATCTTGTTTCTTCACACCACTTTTGGGGAAAGTGGTTGTACCTCAGCAGATGGTGATGGTGAGTCATTTCATCTTTCCACTCATATATGATCTTGAAAAAAATCAAATAAGAACTCCAGAATGCAGCTGCTGGGTTAAATATGTTAGTGCTTTAGGCTCCGGTCTCTTTCTTTTAACACCAGTACTTGGGGTGGATGTGTAGCTGGAGGATACCTATCTAATTTAATTCACAATCTGCTATCCTTCTAACACCCAAATTCATATGAAAGGAGGGAGACCATAGCAGTGTGCAGAGGGTGTGCAAGATCAGAACATGTTAATCCTCTCTTGTTATATCTAGTGTTCATGTGAGAATTTATGCCTGGGAGCTTCAGTCATCTGCAGTCCATAGTCACAGTAAGCTGGCATCAGAGAGGGGTGAAGTTCTGGCTTCTCTTGCCCTTGGCAGTTTTCTCCAAGGAAAATATTTCAATGTACCTCAGAATTGGTTGAATCTGTTCCACTTCAAAAGCCAAACATCTTGGCTTTTTCTTTAGGCAATTGAAATAGGTATAGCTAGGGGATAGCACTAGTCTCTTTTGTAGTATGGATGAAGCAGCAACTCAACCAGGGTGTTGACTGTTGTAAAATAAAATCATGGCCCATCACTAAGAGGGTTCAACCCCTGCTCAGCAAACAGTTATTAATTAATTCAACAGGTTAAATTTTAAGCTTATTGCAGATGAATTTTTTTCTCATTTAGAGAAGTGAAAATTCTTTAGCAACATCAAAATCAAAAGATCAAAACATAAAGAGCAGTAATAAAACCAGTTTCAGTCTACTATTCCTTTTCCCAAAAGGGAGGTTAAAAAAACTGATATACAAATTCAGCCCCAGATCTAATCAGTTCTTATTGTCTAAACAAACAGCAGTGACAGAGTTTGTTGCACTATGCCTGATGGACATGGGCAGTTGCTCAATTACTGGTAGATTTAGGGACCCATTGCCTGAGAGCAACAGTTTCTGGTTTTAAGGAAGATAATGGTTATGTTCCTATTCTATCTCACAGATAGGGGAATCTCAGTTTCCCCCGTGATCCATGTATTATAACATGTATGCATATACATATGTGTATATATATACATAGATAGGCTATGCATTCTAAGTTTTTTTGGTTAGAAGAACAGGTAAGAACTACATCTAACAACCTTGTGTTGTACCATCTGCAGCTGTTCAGAGACTCCTGGCAAAGTTCCACCAGAAGACACAGACATGAGCTCACACATTCTTATGAGCACAGGAGTTAGAAGCCCAGTGCAGTGATTGGCTTCATCTCTTCCCCTTTTCTGAGCAGCAGACTGTCTTCCAAGCACTGTCCCCTAGCCTGGCAGAGATGGTGGAGATCCCCAAAAGGCCTAAGAGAGCTACGAGAGCTACAAGATCTAAGGGGCAGCTGCAGATGTGCAGAAGGGCATGGGCAGAGGGAGCAGGAGGCAGCAGGCTGAAGGGTCTCATGGACAGGATGGCTGACTTCAGTGGTTCTCCTACCCAGATGGGTACAGTTTGTCCAACCCATTTCAAAACCATTGTGAATAAGTAGAGTACTACCTGAATCAGATCAGCACTGAAGATTTCACATTACTCTGTCCATGAAGGGAGTCACTTCATTGACTTCAGAAATTCAGTCCTGATCCTGAAGGGTGCTTTGCAGTGTTTTTGGTTTCATATGTTGTTTTCAGTCCTGGTAGTTTCAGAGCTTAATGCTGAAGCATGTACATAGCCTCTGCTAACACTATGCTCCTCATAAAGGCTTGTGAGATACCTGCTGTGATTTTAACCATCCTTCCGTGTCTGGTCCAAATCCAAGAAACAACCATTTCTGTGAAGGACCTTCTATGGTTGTAGCTACAAGAGCAGTTTTTCTCCCACTGATATTGCTCCATTTCAAGCCCTGACTTGACTTCAGCAGAAGCTCAGGGCTCTGCCTGGTCTGGGCTTCTCAAGGAAAAAACAATATAATTTCATAAAATTTTAATTGTGTAAAATGTTCTTTGCAGTGTGAGTGACATTGGAGCCATCAAAACTATTTAAATAGCAAACACATCTGTGTGGTGGTTCTGAGGTTTAGGGAAGAACTATACCTGAGGTTACATACATATTTATGTCAGACAAAAAAAAATACTGTCAGATGATAGAGGAACCATAACCAAAAAAACATCTCAATTGCTTACTTAACACTATTTATGATGTTTAATTATCATATATTCTATGGTTAGGATGATATTTCCTTGTACAAAGAACCATGTAATCACAATGTGGAAGTTCAGTGTCAAAGATGTGAAGTCATCTTTTCTTTCAGTGTGGTGCCAAGGGTGCCAGTTAAATGGCTGTTAGAACTGCAAGGCAGAACTTTTTTTATTTCTTTTCATTTTGCAGTCATCTTGATAGAGGATGAATTAAAATTTCCGTCTCTTCAGTAAAGCAGTAGGGGACAGCTGAAAGATTTTTTCTGATATGCAATTTATTAACATGATGACCATCAGTTTTCTGTGTTTATACAGTATTTGGTATATGTAGTTTGAGTACCAAAGGTCAGTCATCCTAATTCATAAGTTTAAATGTTGTCTTGAGATAGCTATGGGTATAAAGAAGCCAGTCTCCTCTGGTAATTGCAAGTAAAGTCTTAGAGAGGCATAAAATGAGACCTATCTGTGTATGTGAACCTATCTGTGTATGTGAACTTTAGGTGTACCTAATATTATTTATTTATTTATTTACTTTAGACAGATTCACTTCAGCTTTCTTCTTATGTTCTAAGTTTTGAATGTATGTAAGGCACACACTTTCACCCACAAATATGTAACGTTATGTGATATACATTTCTGTACATGTATGTCTGCCTAGATGGCGCAGGGCTGCACTGGTTAAGGATCTCACTTGTGTGAAATTGCTGCAGGGCTTGTTTTCGAGTTGCACTGGCCTCTGTGTCTCTCTCTTGAATGTGATGGTCAAATAGAACAGTTTTGCATAGCACCTGCTTTGTCCGTGTCTGTGTTGTAGGGACTATCCTTTCAAAGCAACAGTGCTGGTGAAAGACACCTCATTTTTTTGTCCTTTGGGGAGAAAGGAAGGCCCGCATTTTTTTCTTAGCATCAGTTGTTCATGATGGCAGATGGGCACTAAATCTTAGTTTGGGGGATACATCTGCCTCTGGGTTCTGGATTAGTGCAGTGTCAGTTGATCCCATCCCTCCTGCTGCCCACCACAGGTGCTGCTAGCAGGAGTATCCTCCTTTCTAGCCCCTGCATGCACTGCTTTTGCCTTTATCTCTGCATACATGGTTGACTTCAGAAATGCTCTTCCTCAAAACCTGACTCCAGATAGACCTCAGCTGCAAGGTCAGGAGAAAGCACTCCTGATAGTGAGCCTGTGGAGTGATGTTCTTTACTCATATTTTAAAGCAATCAAAAAGCTCTCCTCTACTTTCTTCCTGATGTCAAAAAATGAGCACTTGGTATCTTCAGATGTCCTGTCATGCTGAAAAATGTCTAGGTCTCCTTGTATGCTGGCAGGATTGGCCAGGGATCATAGGACATCACCAACAGGATTATGAATCATGGTATTGAAGTAGCTGGTCAGAACTCAGTGATGCAGTTCACCTGGGTGACAACAGAGATGACCATCATTTTCTCTGGGAGGTATTTTCCATTGGAAATGTTTCCATGTCCATGGACATTTCCCTACACTGTGAGTGTGAGTCACTGTAGCCCTGGAGCAGCCACAGTCTTGCTCTCACTGTGGCAGGTGCCCTGCATGGCAATAGCACATCTGAGAAGTTGTTAGAAGGAGACCAAGCAGGGGACTGAGAATAATCCCTGGACATAGGGAAGAGGGTTATAGGGTTATGCATTGCTACAGCTACCCTTAAAGACCAGTAAAGGAGACAGAGCTATTCCTGCCCAAGGATCCACTCAAGGGGTCATGGCAATAACCCTTTCCCTGTTTGCTTAGTTACATTGAGTGAGATTTCACAAAATGAGGCTGAAATGGCGGTTTCCTCCAGAGAAGACTCCTCTCAGAAGTATCAGTTTTTGCTTCACTAACCTCATACCTGCCAAGTGTGGGACTTGAGACTTATGCTTTTAGTCAAATTGTAGTTGTTTTATTAGTCATCAAAGCAAATTTGCAGGAAGCCATTCATTCTGTCAGAAAGTCTGAGCTTTCCCTCCTGAGCCCAAATTTCTGATATTTCAAATAACTTTGCAGTACACTCAAAATGGGGCTTAATTGCCTCATGACACCAGAATAATCTTGCTTTCCTAAAAACGTCTGTATAATTTTCCAGCCTTCTCAAGAACCTGGCAACCAGACAGACCTTCAGATCATAGGCAGGGACAGAGCAGGGGTAGAAGACCACTGACTGGGTGCTCTAAGCTCTCTGCAGAGTGGCTGGTCCTGATGCAGGTGCAGCAGTGGTGACTGCCAATGGTATATACTTGTCTGTGGGTCTCTTGCTTTGGAGCTACAAATTGTTGGATATACTTTCAGGCTGTCCTGAGCTGAAATTCCCATACAAATGACTCCTGTTGAAACTAGTCCTAGCTCTTGAGCAGACTTTAGCCTCATGTGTCAGCCCCAGACACCTCTGGCAGTAAAATGCCCTGCTGTGTGTTTCTCTTTTATTTTCAAGAGTATTTTCGTGTTTGAATTGAATATTCTGCTTGTCAACTGGCGTGATGAACATGCCCAGCTTTTCTTCTCATGCTGACAGAATACTCATTTTCCTAATGGGAAAACCCATTTGAGAAAATTCAACTTCTTATGGTGTAGGTCCTGCTTTTATCTTGGTATATTTATCTGTAACTTCTAAAACAAGAATTCCCCTGTCTCTGTCTCAAACTTGGGAGGAATTAAACTGCAGAGTGGACAATATATTTTCTGTTTTGCACTTGAAACTGGGACTTTTTCATGCCGGTTTCAAGGCTGACATCAGCGCTTCTCTTTGCCCATGACTATCAGAAAAGAACAGACATGTCTCATCTGGCCAAACCATCTGTGATGCTATGTCTTTTTATAGTTCACCAACCAATGATGCAGACTGTGTCTTTGTATGTGGTGAGTGGTAAACTTTGCTGGCATGCAGGGACAGCAACCTTGAAATGTGTAAGTGGTTTTTAATTTTATTTTGAGCAAGCTTTCTTTGCTTCATATGAAACAGGTGGGTTGAACCCTTTCCTTTCAACAGTGTGAAGAAACAACCTTCTATACAATGGAGCTGCAAATTGAATACGCTCACAGCTTTTCTTCAGTAACATCCTGCAAATCTCTCCTTAGGGACTTTTGGAGATGATGAACCAGACAATTTTGACATTAACTGCTTCAGCCAGCTGGAATTTAAAGATTCGTATAGCAGCCTGACCTGCAGTTTTACTGAGCTGCCTCCTCACAACACTAACTATACACTGGTCTTGTGGTAAGTGCTGTCAGTCCATTCTTTGGTAAACTTCTGGGAAGTGAAAAGCTAAGCACCAATGAGTCATGTTGCCATATGTTAGGAAACAGGAGCAACAAAGCTAGACAAAATTTTTTCAGAGTGTTTTACCAGGTTTGAATATTATATTCAGAACTCTTCCAAAGACGACTTACTGAAACAGAACATAACTCTCTAATAAGAAAAAACATCATCTGGAAGGATCGGCAAAGGGCCCTATAATATCTCCAATAGTACTGATCTTGCCTCTGTTGCTCTGAAACACCTGTAATTATGGATGTAGCCCTGAATGAACTGAGATAATTTTCTTTTACATTAAATGATACTAAAAAACCTAAACCTAGCCTTCATCAAGTGAAAAGCAAAAATCTTTTTTGAAGAGTTAGATCCTTTCCACAGAAAATTATTTGGTAAGAAGGCAGATTTTACACTGCAGGGAAAATGTCTTTATCTAGGTCAAGACAAAAAATAAGAAATTGTCGTCTCACACACAGAAATGGAAAAAATACACTAGAATGAGTATACAAAAACCCAACACTTACCAAGCACATGAACTTCTTCTGGAGGCCTTGAAACTCTCTTCCACCTTCTACCTAACAGATGCGCTTAGCTGAAGAAGGTCAGATTTAGTGTCTTTAGCATATTTCTGCCTTTCCATTTGCCTATTTTTCCTGGAACTGGAAGTTCTTCAACAGTCAGTAAAAGAAGTGTATTTTTTTAACCTTGCTATCACTACTTATTTTTCTTCCACCAAGTCTGTTAGAATTTTTCTATTTTCATGGGATTTATTCTGGACTTTGAAATTTCATGACAGTTCTCAAATGCAAGAGTCACACAGATGGAGGAACACACAGATAGATTTCCACCTCTGAAAGTGTGCCACATGATTCTTTCATGTCCTGGCTGGCTTTTGATGCAGTATTTGCTATCGCTTCATTCAATAAAAAATTTATCTTCAGTAAGAAACCACACCCATTGCTCTATATTTAGAAATGACAGCAGTACGACTATGTTTAAAGATAACAAAGGTTTTTAACACATACATCATCAATTTAATAATGGCATTTTTTTTCTTGGAGAGCTCCAGGACTCTTACTGTGACTCACATAATTTGATTATTGTGCTCAAAAACCATGAGGAAAAACACTATCAGTCTTCTAGACAACTTATCTCTATGGCATTTTTTTTCTTATTTTGTATGGAGTCTCACTTCTGTTAATGTGAAATGAGCAATAAGGATTCATCCCTTACTATGTTATAGTCTGACTGAGAAGAAATTAACATTGTGTCACTTTGGTCAACAGTACCAAGGAAGACAGCAATTACTTGTGCTTCAATATGGAGAAACAGGAAGATACGTATTTCTTAAAATTCACTGACATACTTTCAAATAAAGACATTTGCATGGACTATGGGACAAAAAGAAGGGTCTGCAGAAATCTAGTTGTAACTGACATTGGTAAGACATTTAATATTTTTTACATTTTTAAGATATAAGGGTTATTAGGGAAAAAAATGTCCCAGTGCAAAGCCTGAGCATCAATCCAGATGGTACGGAGGCAATATAAAAGTGCTAGGGGTCCTAGCGAGTCATGTATCCTGGATTGGGGTGTTGACAGAGTGTGGTTCTCCCCTTGCTTCAAAGCCAAGCACGATTAACCTCCATTCAATCTGTGCAGCTGAATTCTGGCTTATCATAGCACTCTGCCCAGACCTGGACATAGAACAAATCATGCACATGGGTGAAGCAGCTGTTCCTGAATGTTGATGAGCAATCAAGCAGGGGTATTTTGTTCACCTCTTACTAGGTATTGTGCGGTTTTGTGACTGACCACTCCAAGTCCAGAATGAGCTCAGTAGCACATGGACCACAAGGCTGAAAGTTACAGATCTCACTTTTTTAACACCTTGTTTCTTGATGGAACCTGTTGACTAAATGAGGCACTTGGGCATCCTGCAGTGCAGAAATGACACTGAGAGCCCATGAATGGGTTCATCAAAGCCATGTTGGAGACATGCCTGAGCCAAGATACAGAGAACTCAGGGGAAAAGTTGTTCCTTAGGACTCAGCCATCTTGGGAACTGATGTCATTTGAGGGCTGCAGAGAAACCCATGTCAATATACATGGTCTGTTCTGCTTTGGTGCCACATTGTTCTGCCTTCCTTTGGCAATGGGCACCATGACATCTTTTCCTTATGAAACATTTCTGCTCCCAGTCCAATAGTTTAGTAATAATCTTACATTACCTCTCAGTTTATGGGCCAGCCTGGACTGTCTCTGGTGGTCTCTTATCTAGAAACTGCAAGTTCTTTATGGAAGGATTAAATATTTGGGGGTTGCAGGAGGAGTATACAGGATTTCTGGCTAGGTACTTTTTCCTGAGAGGAGAAATACGTGATGTCTCTGTTCTTGTATGAGCTGATGTAGTTTACGTGGTGCATTTGGGAAACCTCAATGGCACAGATACAGGTCCCTGAGGACCCCAGGCATGTCCAGCTCTTACACAGCTTGGGGAGAGTCCTGAGGGCTGCATTTTGGACCCGATGCACTCGCACAGATGGCCATTTGACAAAGTCTCCTGCAGACCAGGTCAGGTATGGGTTCATAGCAAAGGCCTGGAGCTACAGCCCCCTATTCTATACCTAACAATGTCATACTTTGTTCCTTCCTCTGTCCCATCACCCTGATAGCCACTGGCAGTTGTACTGTACCCAGATTGCTCCACAATGTCTTCCTCACAAAGCAGCAATGGGTTTTAGCGTGGGGTCTCCATCTCAGAGCACTGGTTAGAGGGACTGAATTTCAGGTCTTCAAGCAGTGTTACTGTGGGTATGGGCATGCTCATCGGTATGGAATTGTTTTCTTAGACTAAATGTCAAATCCCTAGGAAGTGGTATCCCTTCTGGTCCCACTGCTGCTCCAGCAGGTCAAAACCAAGTCAAGATATGTCAGGACCAAGGTGTAAAGAGTCTCTGGTGCTCAGCATGAGGCTTGTCCAGTTCAGGCCAACCCTCACTCAAGGTAGTTCAATCTGCAGGGGATGTAACTTGAAGTGGACTTTTTTCTTTTACTTTTTCAAAACCTGTTTATTTTGTATTAATATTATTCTACTCCTATTGTATCCTGGTTTGTTATCATTTGCAGTTAAGCCTGAAGTACCATTCAATATCAATATCACATACCAAAAGGAGGCAAATGAATATCTTATTCATTATAGTACACCACACTCATGGAAGAAATATTTAAAAGACAAATTAATACACCAAATAGCCTATCGGCAGCAAGAAGGTACTTGGAAGGTAAGTAATTGTGTGTTATCATAGAACCGTAGAATTGTTTAGATAAGAAGATCCTTGAAGAAGACCTTGAAGAACATCAAGACCAACCATTAATCAACTCTACCAAGTCCACTGCTAAACCGTGTCCATAAGCACCATTCTATACAACTTTTAAACATGGCCTGGGATGGTAATTACACCACTTCCCTAGTAAGCCTGGTCCATTGCTTGAAAACACTTTCACTGAAAACATTTTTCCTAATATCCAATCTAAACTTTCCTTTGTGCAACTTGAGGATGTTTCCTCTTGTTCTATCCCTTGTTATTTGTGAGAAGAGACCAGAACCAACCACTTTTAGGTGGTTGTGGAGAGCATTAACATCTCCCCTCAGCATCCTTTCTTCAGACTAAACAACACGTTACCTCAGCCACTCCTCAGAAGACCTGTTCTCCAGACCCTTCACCAACTTCATTACTCTTCTTTGGACATACTCTGCACCTCAATGTCTTTCTTGTGGTGAGAGGCCCAAAACTGAGCCCAGTATTCAAGGTGCAGTCTCACCAGTGACAAATCCAGGGGGACAATCACATTCCTAGTCCTGCTGGACACACTCTTTCTGATACAAGCCAGGATGTTGTTGGCCTTATTGGCCACCTGGGCACACTGCTGGCTCATGTTCAGCCAAGAGGCAACCAACATCCCCAGGTCTATGCTGGACAGGTTTCCAGCCACTCCTCCCNCCCCAAGCCCATTTCTGTGCCTGGGGTTGTTGTGGCCAAAGTGCATGACCTTCCCCTTGACCTTGTTACACCTCATCCTACAGGCCTTGGCCCAATGATCCGGTCTGTCCAGATATCTCTGTAGAGAATTCCTACCCCAAGCAGATCAACACTCCTGCCCANGTCCACAGCACTGACATCAGGCTCACAGGCCTGTAGTTTCCTGGATCTGCCTTTGGCACTTCTGTAGATGGGTGTCACATTTGCTAATCTCCAGTCAAGTGGAACCTCCCTGGTTAGCCAGGACTGCTGATAAA
>VWZY01008976.1:82554-98308 GCA_013399075.1 Chloroceryle aenea
CAGCTCCCTCAGCACCCTTGGATGGATCCCATCCAGCCCCATAGACCTGTGTGTGCTGAGTGATGCAGTAGGTTGCTGTTTCCTCTTTGATTATGAAGGTGACACAAAGAAGGCATTCAGTACCTCAGCCTTTTTCTTATCCTTGTTTACTCTGTTTCCCTTGCATCCAATAGAGGATGAACATTCTCCCTAGGTCCTCCTTTTTTTTTGTTAACATATTTATAGAAACATTTCTGTTAGTGACTTACCCTAATTTAAGCATTAACAGATGTTTCCAGTTCTCCTCATGAAAACTTAGAAAGGTGTAATATTTGGGCTTTGGAAATTTCATCAGTTGAAAAAATTTCAGACCAACAGCACCAATGCCTCTTAGATACCTCTCTGGATTAACAAAGTTTTATTCATTTGGTGCAGCCCTGCAACTCTGTCTGCTGCCCTCAGACTATGTTTCATCCAGTGAACTGAATCTGGTTTGGGCTGCCCAGCTGGTTGGACATCTGTACCCCTCATCACAAGAGTAGCCATGCAAACACTGGTCCACATCATCAGTGTTTGAAAACATGGACTGTATCTGTTTTTTACAGAGGGAACACAGGAGAACTGTAACTAGAAAAAGGATTCAGGAAAGCCAAATACACTGAAATGAAGAGCACTAGATATGCACTGTGGGATTTCAGCTCCTTTCCTATAGCTGCTTTTTCAGAAGTTGTTTTCTTATGAAGCATAAATGAATTTTTTTCCCACTCATTCTTCTGAGCCTTCCCAGGGAGACATATATTTCCCACCACAGTTTCAGCAGTAGCAAAGCACAGTTAATACTTACAGCTGTTTTCCAAATAGCTTTTACCCAGTGTCAACCTCTCTTCTTAATACTGTCTACCTTGCTGTTAAACTAGACTGACACCGTGATGATTTGTGTGTCTTTTGTCTAGATACACACTAGATGTGTCTTCTAGAAGGGTAATTGGATTTTTTGGTGTGTTTAGACAATAGAGTCACCATACCTTCAGGTAAAATTACTGGGGAAAAACCTTGAAAATGATGCATCGTATGATGTGAAAGTACGTTCGCGACCCAATGGAGATTATTTCAAAGGCATGTGGAGCGAATGGAGCACTTCCAAGAGCTTCAGGACCACACAGGACAACCACTCTGCAGAGAGCTGTAAGGGCACACACCATTTTGGTTCATCTGGAATAAAGTAGAGCTAGGGGATTTCGGCTCACTGGCCAGCCCTGGCTGTACCTGTGACAAGAGCATGGGGAGGGAAAAGCCCATGGCCACAATGGGGTCAGCTCTCACAGGCACCAGATACACCAGGGAAGATGACCCAGAAAGCAGCTGTGTTGCTCTAGGGTTGCCCTTCCATGTGTGGTTAAAACTCACTCAAGGGCAATAGTATCAAATGAAGTGCTGCTATAAGGGCATGAGGAGGGTCCAAAGGCTGACTGTCCTGCTTGCTGCCACTACAGGGACCTGGATTTGTGTGGGAACATAACATATTAATCACAAATATGTTATTGGATAAAATCTCATTACTGTACTTGTAAACATTAATATTTCTTGGGGTCCTTTCAGTCCTCAGGGCCACCTTGGCATTACATTTTTTAGAAGTCACTTCAGTGCTGCTGTAAGGGTGTGGCGAGTGGTGGCTTCAATGTGCTGGAGGTGATTGCAGACTTTGTTCTGCTTTAAACCGACCTGGGAACTCAGCTTGGAGCTCAGACAAGTGTAGATGCCTACTTGTTTCCTCCTTCAGGGAGGCAGGAGAAATGTACAACTGCACCAGTCCAATGAAAATGCAATGCTTGGCATTAGTTCCTCATTTCAGAAGAATTTACAGTTGTGGTGGCTTAACAGTGTAACATTTATATGTATTGGCTGATGTTCTTTATTTTGCTTTAGACAGCATCGTGGTCATGGTTATACTTTCCATTCTGGGATTCATGCTGTCCATTCTCATGGTTGTCCTGATCATAACTTTTTGGGAAAACAGGTAATCTAAGTCTCTGTATCAGAAAAAGTGTTGGAACCCTGTCTCATTCTGACAGTCATTGCTTTCTTCCATCTCTGGACCTCTATATCAAGCTGAAGTCAGGCAAAGTGTGGAAGTGGGCAGTACAAGTGTGGATGATGGCAGACAGAAGATGACTTGATACTTTGAGCAGACTTCCATCTTGGGATCAAAACACTGTCACCTTTGGGTAGCTGAAGTCACCTTGAAACACTTACAGAGTCAGTGTGTCACTGGAGGCAAATTTGATTCAAAAGCTTCAATTAAGATCCAGAAAAGAAAGCGACCTGCAGGTTTTAGTAAAGTCCCAAGAGGTGTGGAAATGATATACTGGGGAGATTGCCTTTTTCCTTTTCACACACTGAGTCAGCAGGTTGCTTGCTCTGCAATGCTTTCAGAACTCTCTTCATCAAGGGCTTGATGGCATCAGCCACCAGCCCATCTGGGTCCACATCCAGCCAGCCATGTGGCAAAACCAGGCTCTACATGTCCTACCAAAGCAGTCATGGCAGAAATGGGACTGGAGATACGTTCATTACGCAGGCAGTTCTTTGTCTGCACTGGCATTTTTTCATATACTGGTTACACAAAGTGGTTAGGTATCTGTAAGTGTATTTTAAAATATGTGACTATATCTGCTTATATAGAACAGATCATTGACAAATTTAAGAAAATGAAGACGTATGTAGATAATCTGGTGCAATTAGAATCTGAAGTGACAAATAGTCCCAAGTTTAACTGTAGGAGATTAACCCTTTGCAAGGCAGAAAGACCAGGTCTGTTGGGTAGCATTCAGAGTATCCTATCCATGATATCCAGCTCCACTGACATCCAGAGAGATGGTTGCATGAAACCTGCTTTTTGGAGGCAACACTTAGTCTGTGCTAACTCCTGAATGACACATGGGGATTGCTTGGGAATGTGTTAGTCATTCCCCTTCAAACCATGTCAACAAAAATTTTAATAATTAAACATTATAGACACTGGAGTTACCCACCAGGGAATGCTCCCTGGTACTGTTACCTCTGCAAGTATAGATGTGGCTTGAGTCTTCCAGCTCTGGCTTTGTATTGTTGCTGAGCTCCTGAAGTTCTCTAACTTTGCTAGAAGTTCTGCTTATAGAAAACTGCTGAACAAACAGGTATTTAGATGGTGAGATTTTCTGAACTCAGAGAATTCCCTTTTAAACAGAAGGTTTTATACATCTGTGTGTATATACACACATATTAAGACATACAAAATGAAATATATGTTCATATACTTCTATAGCTATATTTATATCCCGGCAACATTGAATGTCAGTCAGGCAATATTCCCTATCTGATGGTTTCCCGCAGCACAACACAAGGGCTTTGCTAATCAAGGCAGTAAAAATGAGACCTGTGAGACAAGGCTAAAGTATAGGTATCTGAACCACAGTGAGCTAGCCAAGGATGTGGGATAAGATAAAGTTTTTTGACTTATATAAACATGTAGAGTCAAATATCAGCAAATTTGCACTTTAACCACATCTTTCTTCACTTCCAAAAATTGGTTTCACCATGCAAACCCCAGTTAACATGACAAGCTGCAAACGAGCTGTATGTTACCATAATTTGCTGTTTTTCCAGTACTTGATGAAGTGTCTTCCTTTAATTGACACAATTTGTGCACCCAACAATGATTATTTGGTCACCATTATAACACCTCTCTCCTATCTTTGTTTTATTTTGAGACTTCTCTGCCATTATTCTGGGTAAAGCCATCCCTAAGACTTTCTGAGAGTTAGTATAAATGATGTAATATGAACCTCTGATATCAAAATGTCCTTCTTTTGCTGCTATTGAACCCATTTTTGTCTACTGTTGCCATTTCAGGATCAAGCCTGCTGTGTGGCCAAACCTTCCTGACCATAAAAAAACGCTGGAGCAACTATGCAAGAAGCCAAAAAATGTATGTACTTCCACTGTTGTTTTCACCTGCATATAGAATATTTGGAACAAAATTAACATGAAAGACAGTATATGCATTTGCTGCATGAACTGGATATCTTCCAGAAATTACTTCTTCATTTCACTGAATAGAGAACACATTTGCACAGGCAGATGCTAGTCGAGAGTATGGAAATAACAGACAATTCAACTAGTGCTTCCACTTTGACTTCTGTAAAGTTATTACAGAGGGTTGGAGAACTTGATATATGAAGAAAGGTTGAAAGAATTGAGTTTGTTTATAGAAAAGAGGAAGAACTTGGTGGGGACTGCTGATCACAACTTTCCAATACCTAAAGTGCAGGTAGATATTTATTGGAGATGCTCTTGTCCCAAGGCTACATGGTGACAGGACCAGAGTCAACAGGCACATGTTGCTTCAGGACAAGCATCATCTGGATATAAAAAGAAGTATTACTCCATAAGAATAATTAAACATTGTGCAGGTTGCCTAAAGAAGAGCTAGGTTCTCCTTTGCTGGAAACTTTCAAGGCTTGGTTTGACAGGGCTCTGGATAATCTAATCCAGGTCCTATTTCTGGCAGAAGGTTGGACCAGTTGCACTCCAGAAGTCCTTTCCAATCAAGACACTTTAGTGATTCTGTGAGATTGTGATTGTAGGTCTGAATGGGGACCCTTTACAAACATCCCTGCTGATACCCATGTACACTTGCACAGCCAGCAGAATTTCTCATATACGATACAGTACATAAACTGCTCTGCCAGTTAAAAGCCAGATGTTACAAACCATAAGGTCTGGGATTAACCTATTGCCTTAAAAATATGTGTCTAGTGTATTTTTTCACTAAGAAACTTATCAGTGCCATTATCTCCAGTTGGTACATTGTTAGCATGTTCTTAATTTAATTCACACACCCCCTGCCCTTGTGCTTTCCAGTGCTGGGTTTCCTAATGTATTTCAGAAAGTCATTGCAAACTTTTACTTTCTTCACTGATGAATTAGGAAGGTAAAACTGAAAGGAATTGCCTGGGTTGGCACAGTCATTCCTGTGAAATGGCATGTGTGCAACAGATGCTTGTCTCAGAAAAGTCTCCAAAACACTTGTTCCCACTACACTGCACAGAGCATAAAACTTTTTCCTGTAGTACTGTCTGCAGAAGGCTACTGGAAATATGATTTTAAACCACATGATAGTTTATTTTTTGTTAACTTATTATTCACCCTGCTCAGGGTTACTTTCAGAGTTAAAGTAATAATAAATACCATTCTAAAGTCAAATGAATTATCAAAGTACATTTGATATCCTCCGTTAACTGACCATGCTGTTCCCTTTGCACACAGAATTTTGATATAAGCTTTAACCCAGAGAGTTTTGGGTATGTTCATATCCATAAAGTGGACGGCATTCGAGAAAAAGCTGAATTAGAAAATTTTCTGCAGCCATCAACTGCTCCAGAAATAAACCTTCCAGAAAAAAATAAGAGCAGATCAGACCTGAAGATGATCCCTGCAATGGCAGACAAAAGCAATCTAAACCTGCCTGTGACTTATGGAGGAATGTGGCCACCTGGAGACCTGCACAGGTTCCTGGGCACCAACCAATTTGCAGTCACTGAAGGAAACTGCAGTTCCAGCACGTATGAGGTGTGCCACAGCAATGGGATGCCCCTATGCGATGACAGTTTCAACCTTTCCTCCACTTCTCCTGTGGATACCTCTGGGCAGCCTGGACCAGAGCCCCTAAATGGTGATACCATATCCCAGATGCTGCCTATCAGTGAAATGAGGTCACCAAACAATGAGGAAGCTTATGTCACAATGTCTAGCTTCTACAAAATTCAGTAAACTGTACAGGAATGACAGCATAACATTTTTTTTCTTCAATACAAGCAGGACACTGAAGCTTTCTGTTTTGTTTTCCTGCATCCTGTGAGCTCCCACCTCCACAATGCACCCTGCTCACAGTGCAATGCTATACGTGCAAGGAAGTGGTTTCTCCCACATTTCAGTGATAAGAGGCCTAACCCCAGCTCT
Organism: Chloroceryle aenea; assembly: GCA_013399075.1. Lineage (NCBI taxonomy): Eukaryota > Metazoa > Chordata > Aves > Coraciiformes > Cerylidae > Chloroceryle > Chloroceryle aenea. The sequence goes on from VWZY01008976.1 coordinate 88,534, forward strand.
CAGTACGCCAGTAGCAATTTCCACTGCAGCAGAAACTAAATTTAACTCCACCTGACTTTAAGCTTCAGATTTCATTAATCCAGAGCAATGACACTGCAGTCCTACTGAAGATCACAGCTGGCCTCATAGAAGTTAATGAACTCTTCTGTTAAACACTTGGTTGCAGATTTAAGCTCTTATTGATGCCTAAGCAAGAAATACAGCAACAAATTCGAATTAAACAGAATGAAATCTCTTTTTAAACAGCAGCAGGTCAAGAGTAACTCCTCTGCAGTCAGCGGAAGCCTAAAAGTTTGCAAAATGCAAGTAAATGAGAATTGCTATCAAACATTAGTTCTCTCTGGATTCAGGATCTTCATCACCACAAACAGTGTTTGCTGAGCCCACAGGAAAAAGGGCACATGTACTCACTTTAGGAAGTTTTCTCAGACTGGTTTTATTGAGAGAGAGAGATTAAAAAAAAGCAAAACCTTACATGCCACTACTTTTGGCTGTTGATCAAGATCTGCCATGGAGTCAATTTTAGGATCCACAGATACTTATGCTAGTGCTAAATATTAAAGATTTTCAGTATTCATGTACTAGGAATGTTTAGATAAGAACACGAAACAGAGTCAATGAAAAGCAAAGTCCTATCTCTTCCTATAAACTGAATTGGAGTTGTAAAATGCACAATGCTCTATTTCTCTGCAACTCTTTTACACACATTAGTGCAGCCTGTAAATACTTTCTAGGACAGAAGAGCTGAGTGGATCATGTTTGCTTGAATTTGACCAGACAATGCTCTCATGCAACACCTAACCTAGGAAGATGGATGGAGCATCATGGATCCTGCTGGTGATCAGAAGACCTGTATTTTTAAAAAAGTAGATTTCCTGGAGACAACTTTTATTTTATGTGGGGTTTTTTTGTTTGGTTGGTTGGTTTGTGTTTTTTTGTTTTGTTTTGGTTTTTTAATTTTTTTTTTTTTTTAGCATTATGACAGAGGAAGGCATCCTGTCCCTTCCCATTCACCTTTCTCTGGACTCCGTGCCCAGCTCTAAGGGGTTCCCCACGTGCTGCCACACAGAGATGGCTGAGCCAATTCACAGCCCCTCTGGGGTGCTGTGCATTGCAGAGCACATACTGGAGATAAAGCTGCTACAGCCACATGGCTGCGTGACAGCTGAGCAATGTGGCCATGGGAAATTCAAGCCACTTTGCTGCACTCTGGGATTGGGGTTCACCTCACTGTGCAGTCTCAGTTCCTCTAGCTGCTGTAAATTCTCCTTTACTGTAATGTATTATGATTGCTAGACTCTAAGGGTAAAAAGGGTCATCCCTCATCCTCAGAGCTGCTCATTTTTTTTCTGACATAACATTCACTGAGATGTTGCTCTATTTAATATAGCCTGCTGGAGAAAAACAGCAGTCCCAAGACAGCACTCTACCTTCTTCACCTCCACCAGGGCAACTTTCAAACCGGGACAGCCTTATGGTCCCTGCATGGAAAGGGGCCAAAGATTTGGTTCAAGGCATTCCAGTGACATTTTACAGAATGTTTTTAATTGCTGTTTCTCACCACATGAAACATTGATTAATGCAGTAGAAAAAGTTGAAAGCCCTGGATATTCATTTCCATTATAATGCTTGTATTTCTTTTTTAAAAGATCTGCTGCTAATGATCATCCTGTGGTATCTTGCACAGCATGATTGTAGATGCAGACAGACTGTGCTGGGAAGATAGCCTCTTCCACTAATGTAGTAACAAACAAAAAGGGGATAGAGGACGAAGCAAAAATGCAACAGAAAGAATGTGTACAGTATGTGCTGTGATTGTTTCGAACTCATACACATGTTTTTAGGGATTAAAAGGAACATCACAAATGTTTATTTGCACTATTATGTGTAATAGTCTTTCTGTTTGCCCAGAAAGGTATGATGCTCTTTAATACAGGAAAAGTAGTAGAAACCTGATGTTTATTTACTTTAATCACTCTGACATAGTTGTGTTTTTCCTATGTAGTACTTGTATTTTTGCATAGCTGCTAATGTTTAAATATTCATTCTATTTTCTATGTCTTATTATCTTATTTAACAAGATAGCATGTAACCTTGATTATATAATGTTTTTACTGTATTAAAAGGATATGGCTGTTTGCATCACCTGTTTATGCTGCTTTAATTCAGTCTTCTGATGTACATCTACCAGGATAGGACTTACTCTGCCCATACAGAATTTAAGATAACTCCATGGGCTCTACCTAAGTTCAGGCAAATAAATCCCAAATAAATCTGAACAGCTCAGAGGCCTGAAAGCACTCTACAAAAGCAGCAAGCATCACCATCCGTTCACTCCAGCCACTCTGTAAGCCATGGGAGCCTCACTATGACTCCAATCCCTACATTTTGGACCAGGCATTCCTTTGCTCATCCTGATTCTGACTGCCATCTCATCCTTGCTACACAGAAAACAGAGATGAAACAGGTCTGGGAATCACTCAGGTAAAGCCAACCTCTTGGCAAAGGCTTGTACTTGCTCAGGCAAGACAAAAGCTTTGCACAAGGCCCTGTGTGCAGCTGTGAATCTGCACTGTGAGCACCAGAAAACTAAAAAAACCCTCAGGCTTTTGATACCATAGGTAGGTGTACAGTAAGGCAAAATCACATATAGGCTGTCTCCTTAGAGACAGTACTACGTTAGTACACTGCCAAATGCTGGCAAATACACAACTGATAGGAAACAAAGTAGTCTTTTATTAATTGTCTTCATCTCAATGCAGCTTTTCTTAATGGAGGATGTAGGCTAACTCATGCCAGACACAGGGCTACTTTATTCCAGGCAAGCACCTGGGCATATGATGAAACCTATCCAGAAGAGTATCTTTCCAGAAGAGCAGCACTGAGCACAGCCAGACTGGAGAAAGGTAAGGGCTAGCATTAAGGTTTCTAAAGGACCTTGGCTCACAGAAACGACCACGAAACCTGTTCACTGAACCACATCCAACTGGTATCAAGCCTATATCAACAACTGGGTCACTGCAGTGGTGTTCAGAGAAGTCCTGTCAGCCTGAACATTTACAAGCTCCTCTGAGGTAACTCTGGGGATTAGGCTGCTCTGAAGCATGCAGAGGCTAGCAGTTTCCTTCAGCTTTGACAGTCTGGCCTTAACTGTGTGAGCTAAATCTTTTGAAAAATTGGTCTGGGTCTATTTTGCAGGTGATGAGTACCAACATTTGAGCAGCCTTATTTCTGGCACCCCTGAACATCATCTGCAACTTTACAGCCATCAACATAAACCTGATGGACATATACAGATGAAAAAGCTTTTGGCTTTCTTTTGGAAAAAGCAAATATGCACTGAAGCAAGAAGCACCACAAGTATCTCCACCTTTTAGATGCATAGTACATAAATATATATATACACAGCTATGGCAACACCTCAACAGCTCAGGACTGAATAGTTTCCTTATTCTACAAGACAGAATTTCCCTCCATTCCTATTCACAGATTCCCATCTGACTCAACATCCACAAAGGAGTATAATTGAGCTTTCACAAATGCACTACATCTTCTTTACTTCTGCATAAACTTCCTCCTCCATACTTTCTGCCTTCTGTGCTCATACTCAGTTGCACAAACAAAAAGACCTAGGTGACCCTGGTTTCTCTGTAGTTACTTTATGAAACTGTGCCTGGAGCTGCCTGCTCCTCTCTCTCTGCATGTAACTGTCAGGCCCTGCTGCCTCTTCTGTGCTTCTGGTACATCACAACTGCTCTCCCATCTTCATTTATCGCCTCATCTATGTGCAGCTCATTTACACGATGTAAATATCTCCTAGCAGCACACAAACACTAACCAGTGAAATTAAATGAGTCTTTTGTCAGTTATAACACTGAGTCACATTCTCATTTTCACGATGATGAAAAATGTTAATTACATCCCAAGGTGATACTTGTCCCCTGCAGAATTTATTAGTTTGTTTACCAGATCTCCTTCTCTTGTGCATGTTCATTAGACAGGCTAATAAAACACATGAAAATGCTTTGTGTGTAAATGGGGTGGTAGAAAACCACCTAAGTGTGGGGATGCAGGGGAACTGTTTCTGCCAAGGCAACGGAATGGTTAAATGCTTGTGGTGTTCATTGAAGTCTGGGCCCTAAAATAAACACTGAAGGGGTATCCTGGCCACCACTGCCACTGTGACATATGGCTGAATTCAGGGCAGTTTTAGGCAGGCACAAGCTGACCATGTAGCCATCCCTTCTGGCAGCAAGGGACCTGGTAGTGTTGACAGGTAATGTATTTCCACAGGGCTGAGGTTCAGCCCCTTCCAGGATTCTTAGCAAAAATGTTTATTGACTTGAAGGCCAGTATTTATACAGCAATACTGAAGTGCTGAATCCCTGGGGAGAACAGCTGCAGGTTTTTAGTCAATGTGCTTTTGTCTCAAGCTACTTATGTCCTTGGCAGTGGATTTCTGAACTTATCCTTTAAAACTAGCTAAAATGTAACATATGGGAGACTTACTATCTTGTGAAGAATAGTTTAAGGTCAAAGAGTCCTCACTGTTGTAGTCACAAAACCTCCCAGATTAGCACTCATTTGCGTGATGGGATATTGACAAAAGAAATCTGAAGTACAGACACACAAGACAAGTAATGATGCCAGGAAACATAAGTGCTAATTCATACCAACAATCCCTTCCCTTCTCTCACTCTGCAGCTCTAGTTTTGAGTAAGGCTGGATATTCCTTGACATTGAAGTGCCACCTGTTCAAACGTGAAGCCATAAGTCAGAGTCCAGCACTGGGACACTTGCTGGTGTCATCAAATCACGCAGCTCTGAAAACATTTCTGATGGAAACTGGGGAGCAAAATCAAATCTAGAACAAACTAAACAGTGTTTCACGCCTTTGGTCCAAGAGAAATCAGGGCAGATGAAAGCCAAAGTCAGAGTTCTCAGTACTTCTTCATTATAAAAATGAAGTAGGCATCACTGTCCTCAGAAACACTTCTAGTAGCTCAAAAATTCATCTTTTGTAACCTAAAAATAAGATAAACTGTTTGCAATATGTGATGGCTCCACACTGTGGACCAAAGCAAGATGTTTCTGTATAACATCCCCATATTTTTCAAATAATTCTTTTGCATCTTCCAGAGGAGTCTGATTTTTAGGTCAGACTGTCCTAATCTGACATTAGGATGTGCTGCTGCAACAAGCTGTCACACAGTGTTTGGTCCAGTGACAGTGAAGTCAATAGATTGAGCTTCTTACATTGGAAGACAGAGCTGTTGCTATGTCCTGGAAAAATGAATATAAGAAAAGTTATTCTAGCTATTGGTAGATATTGACTGCATAACTCAGATGTCACAATTAAGTTAGACTAGTACAACATTAGCACCGTGATCAAATGGATGCAAAAAGCCCCAGAGGTTAGTCAAACAATAAAAAAAGAGAAACAAAGAAACACATTGGTGGAAAAATCTAGAGAACTAAATTTCTGCTACAAAGTCAGAAATTATCTAAAGCAATCTATTTTTTTTCCAGAAAATGTATATAAGTTAAAAAAAAAGATCCACAAAACAATCAAACATGAGTAAGTTTCGAATGTTAAAGTATCAGTTGAAAGTTAAAAACACCAGAAAATAAATTAATTGTGGCTTTTGGTAAGAATACCGTATTTTCAATGAAATAAGAACAAATGTATCTCTGGAAAATAAACACTGCTTGCATTTTACCACAATCTCTGCTTTTCCACAGAAAACCAGGCTTGAGTTAACTTTCACAAAACATTGCACTTCCTTTCTTTCTCATTTTTCACTTGCCAAGATGTTCAACTAAGTCTGGATCCCATCTCCATTATTCAGTTGTAGCTCCCTTTGGGATCAATGGCAACATTGCAAGCTGGGTCCAGGTTTTGGCAGAGACGGTGCTGCAATACCTGGGGCTGGCTGCAAATCAGTAAGCTGAAGCTTTTACATCCTGCAGTGCCTCCTGCAGCCTTGGTTGACATGAAAGCTGAATTGGTGCTAGAGCTGAAACCTGTGCTCTCTAAAATCCTGGAGACTTCAAACTCAGCAGGGGCAAACCAGTATGTCTAGGGGCTGCTTCAGCCACCTGACGACTTGGCTTTAAAGTGCAGTCCACTAGGAAACCTGCTTTCTGCCCACACCTTCCTTCTGAGCTGGTTCTAAAGAAGCAGAAGAGGTTATAATCATAGTGAGTCATAGGAAGTGGGCAGCTGCTGACAGTGACAGAATGCTCTCAGTCACCTGTTTTGCCAGGGAAAGCTGAGTCTGCTGCTGTTAGTAGTGTGGAGGTCAGGATCTGGGAGGTGAAAATAACCAAAATCATCAGACTTGTTCCTTCTGACTTCTGGTGATAGTGGAGGCTGGCTCTGGTTTGGCAAAGCTCTGCTCTGATTATGAGGCTGCAAGAGTTTTGTGACAGTGTCATATAAAAGGTATATGTATAAAGACAAGTTAGCTTTTATACAGCAATATGCACAGGTGACTTCATCTGTGAAAAAACCCTAGCTGCTTCCATCTGCCTGTGCCAAGACAGCTTTGTGCCAGGCAACCAACAAAATGAATCAGATCACTGAGTATATCTTCTGGTCTAACTTCAAGAATATATTTTAGTGAGTTGGACTTGCATTAAAACTCAGTTGCTGGGTCCAGGAATTTATGCTGCAGGATAAAACATGAGCCAAAACAACAATTCTGGACTATGTTAAGTCAAAACTTTCCCCTCCAGGATGAAAACCTGAAGCTACAAAAACACAAGGGGCAAAACCAAAATACAGTAAGTGTTGCTGCCTGAGTGCCACCTTTCCCCAGGTAACATGCCAGAGGAAGAGGCTGTCCCCTGACTTTCCACCCCCATGCCTTGTGCTCCTTCCTGGGAGAGGGTCACAGAGATGCTCTGATGGCTCAAGAAGAGGTAGGAAGTGGGGCAGAGTTTTGGGGAAGGTTTAAAGGAGATGTTTCTCTCTGTGAGGGACCACAGGGCTCCACCAGCATTTTTGGAGCATGCTCCTGGTGCTGCCTGGTGTGGAGGGCAGACCTCTGCCCTGACAAGTACCACAGGGCAGGCTGGACCTCAAAGAGCAAGCAAAACATTTACTTCTGGTATTGGTCCACAGCCCTGAAGAGTCAGATGTTCCTATAGTTTGTACCATCCTGTTTAGACTCTGTTGCACAATCAGAAAGAAGAAATGGTGCTTCAAACGTAAAGTACCAACCAAGATCTGACAATCTTGATGCTAACACCAGATACGATCACGTGCATTGTCACCTATCTCCCAATATCTGCTGAGTGCACTGTGCAACCGCAGACTGGCACGACAGCCTACATCACCACTTATCTCCAGCATCTGCTGGGCCTGTAACCAGCACACAGCAACCTGCAGCTGAACATGAGAATCATAGAGTTGTCATGATTGGAAGGGACCTTAAAGATCATCCAGTTCCAACCACCCTGCCAATGGCAGGAACACCTCCCACTAAAGCAGGTTGCTCAAAGCCCATCCAGAGTGGTCTTAAAAATCTCCACAGAATCACAGAACTGAGAGCTTGAGCTTCTTTTTTGTCTCTCCCAGATTGCAGCACAGCAGCCTCAGAAGACAGGCACAATGAAGCAGTAAAGGGCAGCTTTGGGCACCCACTGTGAGCACTAATATTCCATCTGGTTCAAATCCCTTTAACTTGCCTTCATGCCCTTCAAAGCCCTTCCACTGAATCTCAGGTGTGTGTGCCCAGTGTGCCAGTAGAGCTGCTCATCTTTTAGGCGAGATCTTCCTACCTAGCAGTCGGTGCAATGCCTGTGTTTGTTTCATGAATAAGTTGCACACATATTAATCAAATTACATTTCTTACAGTACAGGTTCCAATTTATGTTTTCACAAGTGAAAAACCACATTACTCTTCCCAGGTGCTTTCTTTTTCCTGAAAGCACTGTACTTTTTCTGAGGTTAACGAGTTTTTACTTGGCTTGCTCCAGGAGCAATTCTGTTCCCACAGAAGTGAAAGGAAACTTCAAAGGAATCTGAAACCAAACCTTGGAAGTATGCTCCATACAAATTTTGAAAATACTACATTGTAAAAAGTGTCCTCCTGCTGCTGAAAAATGTAAGCAATGTGATGAGCTCTGCACATGGACAGACCCAATGCACCAGCAGTTGCTCTGAGGGCACCAGGTGTGCATCAGCTGTGGCTCTTAACTGCAGGGTGGGTGCTGAGCCGTCCCACCAGTACGAGGGTTTGACTTCTCCTGGCTGAAGTCCACTTAAAACCCTTTTAGTCATAGTGAGTGCAGAACACTGGAGCACTAAAGATCCCTGAGCTGTCACAGGCTGTGGCTAAGTCTCCCTGAGGCTGGTGACAAAGCTTCTGCTGGTTTTAAAAAAGCATAGTTGCTTCCAATACTACTCTTTTTTGAAAAAGTATATCCTATTTGAGGTTAAGTAAAATCAGAAAGTATTAGCACTGAAAATGCAAACTGGTTGCAGTTGCTCAGATCAAGACTTCCACTGAACTTGATTGAATGTCAGTGAAACAGATCGCTGTGGGTTCTGAAGATGTGAGATAGTTTGTCAGAAGGAAATAGGTTTTTTATTTTGTGATTCTCACAGTCCATTCAGATTAATTTTCAAAAAGAATTTATTTGAAAAATAGAGACAGATAACATGACGCCCTGTTGTGGAGCCAATTAATAAATGACAAATAAGTGGATTCTACTCAAGCTGCGAGGACATATACAGCCTCTATTTGTCATATTTATTTTTCATATGAAGTATGTTGGCACTTCAATACCCTTGCAGTAAGGGCTCGTCTTATCATCAGTGACAATAATAAGAGACTCTTTCCACCAGTTTCCAGTCTCAGCCAATATGTAAGTTTCTGGAAGATCAAAGAAAATCATTGAGTTTTCACCACCTTTACTAAGGAATTGAAAGCAGCTATTGCTTGTACGAAGATCATGGCTGGAAAAACAAAACAAAACTAGAGTTTGTACAGGACTGGAGCAGCAGGACTTTAGTGTTTGAACTGTTAGCAGCCCAAACTAAGACTTCATCTGAGACTTCATCTGTCAAGTTCTTTTAAAGTCCTGTCTATAAGCCTATGCTGCTTTTAGCTGTCTGTCATCCTGAAATGGAGCAAATGCTGCCATACACAAGCCATTTACTCTTTGCTACAGAAGCAGCATCTCAGTTTGGGAGAGCAGCACAATGATGTGAGAGAAGCAGAAGGAAGCAGACAAAGGAAGGAATAATAAGATAATAATCAAGGAAGGAATAATTAGACATCATGTACATATCCCTATTATTTTTTTTCCTTTATGCACCACGTTACCACTCCCTGTATGGACAAAGGGCAGAAGATCACAGAACTGAGGGTGTGACCAGGAGGGCAGGTTGCCAGCCTTTTTTCAGCATCAGAAACAGAAGATGACAAGACAAGAAAGTTATAAGTTCTTGAGTTCCCAGAAAGCTCCCTGAAGTCATAGCTTGGTCATAAACCAGTAAATATAAAAAGTAGTAAGCAACTTTCGGTGCTGATGTGTATAGGCAACAGACCATTAAATGTACCAGGAACAGTGAGAAGAAAATAGTACAACACACATATGCCTTTTAAAGAAAAATATTAGTGAGATGCTCTCACAGTACAAAAAGAAAACAATTTAAGTGGGTGTAAAGCTACAAGCAGGCCCACAGAGTTTGAAACAAGGCATGCATAAGAAAAATGCCTGTATGCTGAGTTGTAATCTGGGTAGAAAACAGGGCTTTCCAGAG
>VWZY01008976.1:104220-120431 GCA_013399075.1 Chloroceryle aenea
GGGGGGGGGGGAAAAATAGTGGAAACCCCCCACACACACCCCCCCCCCCCCCCCACTTACTGACAGCAGAGATGGCTTGCCTAAATTGGATGCCTGAATACTGAATATTACACAGCCAAAGTTAAATGAGGTGAAGGCTGCCTTGACTGAGAGTCCTCCTATACATTATACATTGAGCCATCTAATAGCTGGGCATGTAGATGAAGTTCTAGCTGGTCACCTAGGATCTCTCCACAGTTTATGGGGCCTGGGAGAGGTTTCAGGTATAGGTGACCAGACCCTCAGTGTGACTGCAGAAGTCTAGACGTCTCCCATAAACTGGACAGCTAGTACACCATTGCATGCAAAGGAAACACACCCTAAAGGAGAGAAAATGCAAGATCCTCTGTATTGAGATACTTAATTATAGAAAATACCAGAGAGAGAGAGAGATGGCTTATGTTACGCCTCTCTCCCTGGCAGTTGCTCTGAATCTCAAGAAAGCGCCTTTGTCTGAGGGTTTCATAGTCCTCTATCCTTCAACAGGCGAGCAGGTCAGTCCTGTCTCCCAAAATAAGTGGCCTGAAGCCCAGGTTCTGTGGTTTGTGGCATTTGCATTGGAACCAGGAAACTCGAGTTTTGGTCCTTACTTAGCCCATGAGCCTCTTGCAGATAAAACGATTAAGCTGAATAATGGATTTTACTTCTTAGACTCACCTGCAAAGTCCTTTGATGCCTGCAGATCCCCTTGCTAAACACTGCAGACGAAGTCTTTCCACAGGGTTGGTGGTTTGGGATAGCTTTCTTTTGGCCTGGATTGCCATCTCTCGGTCATGCCTTGCTGTGCCTGGCATCTGGAAAAACAAAGTGCTCATACAGCATGGATTCCCATACACAACACCAAGTGATGAAACCTGCATTATTATATGGAGCATCCCAAAACCCTGATTTTCAAGGTGCTGGCAGCTCTCTCATGAGGACTCATTTTGACCCTCCTTTTCCTTGTACACTTCTATCAGAAGGGGAAATTGACAATATGGGGTACCAACCCTGAAAGGAAAGTTCAGCCAGCCAATCTGTAATTAACAGAAATGCAAATATGAAATTGTGGGTAAGAATTTTCTGCCTTCATCGTACGGACACAGTGAAATCTGGTGGATGCAGCCAGGAGAGTGCTGCTGCCTCTGCATCCCCAGCAGCCCTGACAAGCCTCTTTAGCCTGACGAGGTCTGCATTCAGCGCCTACAGTCAGGAAAAATTGTCCTGGGTGAGGATTTTTTCCTTATGTTTGCTTTTATTCCATTGTAGTCCTAATTCTCCAGGGCTTTTCCCCATTGCCTGTCTGAGAAAGAGTGATCACATTGAGACTTGTCCTCACCTACAGATTGCACCTTGTACTACTTTATTACAACTGTAGAACAAATTAATAACACAAACTTGCACAGCACTCAGCACCCTAGGATTTCAGGACTTTGCCAACAGTCACACTGAGCTTCTCCCAGAAGAACACATTGGAATGAAATGTGAGAAAATCAACCCATGGACTTGCAGCATGGCAAGAGCAGCACCAAGAGCATCACACCTGTCCTGGCAGAGGGTCAGTCCCTTCTACAACGGTGATTTTTTGTGCCTAGTGCTAAAACCACCAAGCTTGTCAATGCCCTTATTGCCATTTTAGGGGCACATTCCATCCTGGCCGCGGTGTGTGCTTCAGGCTAGGACTGCTGCTCTCTAGCCTGGCTGCTGGGTCTTCAGATCACAAAGGCTCTCAAAATATTTTCCAGCCTTTAAAGCATCACAGAACAAAGTCATGAAAGAGTCAAAGCGGGCTGGGCTGAGTTACAGCAGAGGTTTTGATTCAGAGGGCACCTAGTGCATTGCTGAGGGTGCTCTGAGATGGGGAGATGAAGAATATAAATGTCCCTGTAAGGTCTCATCAGTGGATGTTGCACTTCCAATCTTGGTGTCCTTGAATGTGTAGGTGTGTGAATTGAAATGGTCAAAGAAAACTTCTGAGAAACATGGAATTAAACTGTTTCACCTTAACTAATCCAATCCTGTCTACAGAGCATTTGCTATGGCAGTGGATAATGTCACATGTGCTCACTTTTGCAACCCCCTCAGAAACACCTGCTTGGCTTGGAAAAACAGAAAAATAAACTATTTTTATTCCACTCAAATGGTTTCAGTACTAGCTTATTGTAGAATACTATCGTGATACAAAAGAGATCATTTCAGCTTTTGCTTCAGCCAGAATGAGCAAAGTTCTTTTGGGAACTCATTAATGTATGACCAGAAAGACCTTACAGCTATGTATGAGATCAGCAGTCAAAAATCTTTTGTACAATGACCTATCCTTAAGGGGAGAAAGGACGAGGGGTAATGGTTTTATATTAGAAAGGAGTGGATTTAGATTAGAAATAAGGAGGAAGTTCTTTACCACAAGAGTGGTGGAGCACTGGAACAGGTTGCCCATGGAGGTGGTTGAGGCCCCATCCCTGGAGACATTCAAGGTGGGGCTGGACAGAGCTCTGATCAACCTGCTCTGATTGAGGATGTCCCTGCACTCAGCAGGGGGGTTGGACTGGATGACCTCTAGAGGTCACTTCCAACCCAGACATTTCCATGTTTCTATGTTTCTAAACCCTCTTTTTATAAGTAATTGGACAGAGCTTAGGACTCTTGCTACAAACTGAGTTTTCAGATGTTAGATAATTCTGCTGTTGCTCCTAAATTTTTTTATTTTTTTCCAGTGTTCCTTTTGAAGTGGAACAGAGCATTCTAACGATCTCACTAATGCCATAGGCAGAGATATTTCCATTTTTTCCACCATGTATCATGGTTAAAAGCACTAACAGTAAATATTTCTTCTGCTCTTTGCAAATATCCATTCTCTGCAATGTTCAATAAAAAAATCACCAATACCACGTTGTTGTATAAAACTTAGCAGCTGAAGTTGATTTGTAAAGTGATTGCGCTCACACATTACTGTAAAGACTCTTAAACGTGGTCTGGCACCCTGTGTCACACAGGATTATGCACTTGAAATCCATTCTGTACATTCAATAAATAAAGAAACCCAGTTAAATATAAACACTGCTACATGCAAGCCTGGTCTATAGTAACATGTCTACAACTTCTCTGCTTCTGTTGACTTCTGGTTTAAGCTGGAGAGGAGCACTCCAAGGGCTGTTAAAGAGCATACTCTATTGTAAGAAAACATATTTTGAATAAGCACAAGGGTGGAGACACACAGTGATTCACATGCTCTCCCTTCTCCATTTATTTTGCTTTTGCCCCTTTTTAGATAATGTGAAGTAATTAAAGATACTGTCAGAATTTGCAGAATACAAGAGTTCTCTGTATACCTTACAGATGTATTCATAGCCATTAATAAACCAAGAAAAGGTCAGAACCATAATTTTGCATGTTTTTAATTCTTATGTTTCTTCCAAGACCACCAGATGTCTCCCATGATGAAATGCAAAAGGGGCTGGTTAATTTAATTCTGAAGGCTTAGAGTTTTGTTTTGTGCAGCAGCCTGGGCTGTGAGCAATACAATACCCCACATTCTCAGCATTATTTGTTTCTATGGGCAATGTTTTGTTGTGAAAGCTGAACAGAAATGATTGCACTTCTTAACAAATACAAAACCTGAAATTTTGGGTTGAGTTTTTCCAAATGAATCTTAGACTGTCCAGCAACCTGATCCCTGTACATCCCTCTAAGCCTGAGGTTTAAACTTGAAAAGTCAGATTTAATCTAAGCTCAGGAACATTCATTTATTTGTTATACTTCATCTGAACCCAAGAGTCTTTTGTGAAAATCCTGAAAAAAACCCCAGTGTGGTAGGCAGAAACACAAACTACCCTCTGGGTTATCATAGGCTCTGGAAAGCCCCTGTCCTGGTCAAATGTCCTGGGCACACACCACCTCCAAGCAGATCTCAGAGTCTGGGAATAGATATGATGACCCAAAACAATTATACACATTTGTTTTATTCCTGGTAATTTCATTAAATTATTAACAGCATAAAAACTGCATGAGCATTTGGCAACTTCCTAAAAATGCAGATTCCCAGCCTCACTGACCCCTCTGCAGTAGCTTCCCCCCTGCCTTTCCACCATTCCCAGCTTCACCTGGCTTCCATCTTCTGGGAGGAGGTGCATTACTACTCTTAGTATTTTGCATATATATATAAAAATGTGAAAAAAAAAAAATATAATCACATATGTATATAAAAAAAAATACTCTTGTCTGAACCACAAGCTCAAACTGATGAGAGAAGTTCACTGTGAGTTAGCAAATGAGAGAAAATCCTTTACCTGTAATCCTGCACCTGGGACTTTCACCCAGGACTTGGAAGGTGTTGTCCCCCACTTGCCTCCCCACTCCCGGGCTCTTGACAGGCTCAGGCAGCAAGTGGAGAGGATGCAGGGCCACAGGCTCACTGCAGAGCTTCCTTGTACATCTCGTTTTGCTTGTTTACACACCCAGCAGCCTTGGCTCTCCCTTTTTTGGGAGGCCTGGAGTTTACCAGCCGGTCTCCAAGGTGACGCTAGTGGCTGCGGCTGGCCCAACCTGCAATTATACTGCTTCCCTGGGTGATTGCCACTGGGTTGCAAGGGTCCTTTTATTTAACCTCTTTTTAAATCGATGCCTTCCTTCCCCTCTCCATCCAGACTAGTTTGGGGCGGGAGTGGGAAATGCTTTGTGCTGCCTCCCACTGAGCTACCCAGGGGTGCCTGCAGGAGGGTGCAGTATCACCATGCCAGCATTGGGCATGGCTGTGTTTTGACAGCATGTTTCTCTGCTCCAGGAAAAAGCTTGCTCATTCAATGATCTGCTCAGAATACTATCAGAGAAAGTAAGTGAAAACCTGTTGATCACATTTCACAAAAAAGCACGTTGATAGTCAATCATTTTTCCTGCTGATCAGTTGACATTTTGAAGACCCACTGGTGGTGAGAAACACTGGGGAGATGCTGAGATTGTGCTATTTTCAGCAAGAAGAAAACTGGAAAGGTTAAACATCCATATAATGAGGAAAAATTGCTCTCTGTCTACACACGACTATTAACAACTCTGTCTGCAGAAGGTCACAAATATTAATAGTGACATACTAGAACACTTAGAGAAGGAATCTGTGTCCTTAGGGGTAACTAATTATCCTGTGTTACACTCCCTGGCCCTCTCCAGCAGCAGCAAACAACACACAGGATCAGGGCTGATGGCAATGGCAGCTCATATGTCAGCATAAGAGCACATAGGAAATGCAGACAGAGCACATTTCTGCCCATAGATGAAACACCAAGTAAGAGTGAATAAGTGCATCATTTCATGACAAGAACAGAAAATTATTTTAGGCAATTACTAGCGTAATAACATTTGCATCCTGGTAGGCTGCTTATCTTACATCAACAGGTACTTCCTCATACTGAACCATAGCTTGTGCAAGACTGTCTATGCTTTCTATCTCTCATCTGGCAACTGATTACACATTAATGCACAAGCAGGAAACAATGATTATTTAATAATTCTGCAATTCAAAAATATTAACTGTGTGGCAACGCAACATCCCCCTGGGTCTCCTATCTTTGTTTTGGGAATAGATCTCAAGAGATCTTGAGAAGCAATCCGAATATGACGTGGGCTGCCGGTGCTCAAGGAGCAACCCCTGCTGTCTGCCAGCACACACTGCAAAGGTGAAATGGAGACACTGATGCTGCAGAAATAATTTTCATTCAGCAGCACTTGGTTCTTGAAATTCATCTTTCCACCTGCATAAAGCAATTCTTCAGATGCAGAATTTGCACTGACTTTTAGAGGGATACATGTAGATCAGAGAAGCAAGGGCACACTCTTGAAAGCAAAATAATAAGTTAATTTAAAATCTGGATACTTGGCTGCCTTCTGCTGCCTTTCCTGCTCTCTGCCAATGAGCCCAAGCATACCTGCACACACAGATGTTCAGCCTACCTTCCACACACTTCTCTGAAAACTGGACTGTTGCCGTGTCTAAGATGGTTAATAAGTTAGAAATCTGAACAATTATTAATGTGCTTTTACATGCCTCAGATTGTGTCAGGCTGTCATTAAGTTTATTTGATTGTACCTTCTCTGTTACTATGCACAAAGCTGTAAGCAGAGTCCAGTGACTTCACAATTTTTTGTAAAGCAGAGAGAGATTTCATTAGAACGTAGAATTTTTTCCTCCTCATTTTCTAACTAGCTCTGAATACCTACCTGTCTGATTTTTGGTTTTGTTCAGTCTGAACAGCCTGAATTGTCTGTTCAGTTTGTGGTTTGGCTCCGGACTATGAAAAAAATCCATGAGATTTACCATGACCTGTATACTCATGAGAAAGATTGGGATCTTCTCAATTGAAGTTTCAAGAAATTCAGATTTCTTGTTTAATTTAGGCAGAAGAGAAGATATAAGAAGTGCCTTATAAGCACTATAAGAAGTGTCTCAAATAAAAGAGAGAAGCTGTGGAGTATTTTGCCATAGTTTGTTTCCATGCACTAGAACTGTTTCTTATCGTGCTACGTGTGATCATCACTGCGGAGTTCTCTAGCAGTGAGAAGTGAAGGTCTGAACACATCCACTTGTATGTACTTAGTAGGAGAATCAGCTTATGCTTAATTTTCAGGACAACTGATTCAGCAGGTTAAAAAAGTAGCAAGCAAGCTTGAAGTATCAGAACACTATACAACAAAAAAGACTAGTTTTACAGGATAAACCTTTGAGTATTTTCCTGACATTAAAACTGAGAAAGTTTCACATACACCAAGAAAGAAGCTCCCATGGTAATTACCATTGTCAAGGGAAAAGTATTCCCATTTTAAACCAAGCTATAGTTCAATTAAATGGAACTCTCAATCCAAATACTTTTTTTTGTAACCAAAAATGCTGCCTTCCTGTGTGGTTTGTTGTTATCAAGCTGAAATTAATTGTGTTTATGATTGTTCTCCAGAGCTGAGACAAGCTGGCATAAGCAGACCATGCCTATGTTACTAAACTCCTTCCAAAGAGGGTGGCCATGACTAACCTGCCTTCTAGAGACAATCCCCAGCCCTGCTTGTAACAGAGTCACAGCCCAGTCCCTCCACATAGGTCTGACTCCACTGCAGTGACTCTCAGCTCATTCCTCTGGGCTTAGGAGACTTTTCAGCTTGGAAAATATTGGTGCCAGCAGCACCTGCCCAGTTGATCATTCTGCCTGGCTATGCATCTTCAGAATTCCTTACCTTTACACCTTGTCTTATCTTACCTTTTCCCCTTGCCCTCTGGAAGGACAAACAGCTCTTACTGATGTTTATCAATATCTAAAGGGTGAGTGTCAAGAGGATGGGGCCAGTCTCTTTTCAGTGGTTCCCAGTGACAGGACAAGGGGTGACAGGCACAAAGGGGAACACAGGAAGTTCCACCTAAACATAAGGAGAAAATTCTTTACCTTGAGGGTGCCAGAGCCCTGGAACAGGCTGCCCAGAGAGGTTGTGGAGTCTCCTTCTCTGGAGACTTTCAGAACCTGTCTCTGCATGTTCCTGTGCAACCTGCCCTAGCTGATCCTGCTTTGATAGGGAGTTTAGACTAGTTGATTTCCAGAGTTCCCTTCCAACCCCTACCATTCTGTGATTCAGGGATTTATTTTTTTAACATTATGTCTGCTCTTAAAGACGTGTCACTTGACAAGTTTTTTAATGTGATTGAGATCAGGAATGTTCCAGAAAAGGGGGTAGTTACTTTGAAATATTGTGGGGCTTGGGATTTTTTATTCTCTCAATTTTTCAAAAATATTGACAAGCTTCTTTCAACCACAGTCAAAAAATGCAATGGAGGTCTGATGTGCATAAGAAGCTTCTATGCTCAACCCTCTCTCTCTTTCCTCCAGAGGGGAAAACAGTGAAATGGACTCAGCATTTAGTAGGATCAAGTACATTTTTCTGCTGAAAACCTGTATTTGATCATTGCAGAAAGGAGGAGGTAAGGAAGAACAGGAAAGCAGTCTGCAGCTTTCTGCAATAAAAAAACAGAAGAAGCTGTTCTGAGTCAAAACAGCGAAGACAGGGGAGCCAAAACCAGAGAGGAGAAGTTTTCAGTTAACTGTTCCTCAAAGAGGCCTCCCTAAAGACAATCAAAGTGCCAAAATAGACTGGGAAAAGAAGAGTGGTTGTGAAGTCTCTGATCTTGGCACAGGCACTTAGCAAGTAGCGAAGTCTTGATCATTTTTTGACATCCCTCGGTCCTCTGAAATGCAGATTTTCACAGGTATGTGGGAACATGCAGGCACAATTAGGCAGAAAGGCGAAAGGAAGCAACATTAGTAGTTGTACAGGAGAAGGAAGAGACTCTTTTTTTCTAGGATGTGGGCAAAGCATTGACAGCAGGAGTAGCTGGGGAATGTGGGGAGGAGAACTTGTATTAGTTGCTAGTGAGGTGAACTCTTTGCTTGTCAGCCAGTGGAACCTGTCTGACTGCAGCTATTCCTTCAGTCTGTGTGGTACCACTTCTAAAATAACCACAAATAGGATTTATTTTCTGGTATTATTCTCCAGACCTTCCTCTCCAAATTACCAGGGACCATGTTGATTCCTGTCTCCAGAAACTTGCTGGTGGCATGTGAGTTAGATGCTTTTCCTTAGCAGGACACATTTGACATGGCAGCACATTATAGAACAAGCCTACATACTCCAACCATGAATCACCTTCTCATTCACTCTACTCAACACACTGGTGATACATCATTGGTGTCCAGAGAGTTTAGTTACATACTAAATTCCCTTCTCTCCATGGCCTGCTTATTTCAGAAGTGACCTTTGTACCCAGAAGGATTAGCTACTGTCAGGCTCCTCTGCACATGTTGAGACCTGAGGTGGTACTATCTTGGCATATGAGCTGATGTTGCCTCAGGAAAGATCTTATTTCTCTGGATGCAAAGAGCAGATTCATACAGTGATGAATCAGGACTCTAAAGACCCAGGCCCAGATCTCAAAACAGATTAATGCCGTGTACTGGCATTTATGGTCTCCTAATGCTGCAGTGTCCAAATCCTTGTAGCTTGTGACCACCAGAACCTGAACATTCAACTCCTCCAAAAGTACTGCCATTCAAAGAGGGTCCCACAAATTCCATCCTGGTCCTAGAAACAGTGAGAGCTCAACCATAGTCTATTACAGCCATTTTAGATGAAGGGACAGCAGAACACTTGATGGTAATAGATGCTGGCATTTAAGTGATAGAATTACACTCTATCTGTCCCTTCTATAGAATTACACCATCATAAGAACATTTAAAGTTAAAAAACAGTTTGTTTTGTCCAGACCAATATGGTCTGTTGGCCCAGTCTCTTAAACCCCACAGTGACCAGCAGCTGCCATTGGGGCTATGAGCACTGGGCATGCCTGTATCATTCTCCTCCCACATCTGTTCTTGAGCAATGAACCATTTACCAGCTTCCTGAGCTAGAAGTCACACCAATAGAACCATGAGTTTCTCTAGCCCCTGTATGAACCCATTAACACATTTGGCCCATGTGAAAATCTCACAGTAACAAATACCACAAGTGCTGTTACCATATCTGGCAGGTCATATCTGGTGTTACAAGCAGCCATTCAGATTTTGGGGCAGCCTCACTGATAATGAGGACTGGAAGGCGGGAGGTGACATAGCTGGCAAAGTCCAGCAATAGTGTCTCTACCAACAGTCTTGCCAACCTCATGATGAGGACTGTAACCCAGGTTTGCTGGGACTAATGACCAGCAAATGGACCAGCAAAGGACTAATGACCTTGAGGAGAAGCAGAGGCATGAGGTGACCCTAACACTTTCTAGCTGAAAGCAACACTACCGGCAAACAACTCAAGTGCCCAGATAGCACAGATGCGTATGCACAATAAGAACATAAATTTATTCCTGCTTGCTGGGTATTGGAGTCAGACTTACAGGTTTGTAAATCCAGGCTAGGTCATCAGGACTTGACTGAAAGTCAACAGGTCATGTTGGCTTTCTGAGGATGCTACTTTTTAGCCTTGGTGGAATTAAATCTGCTTAGGATCTGGTGTCCCTTCAAATGTCTCTAAATTCTAGGTCCCTGGGAAAGCATCTCTTAAAATAAGTGCGTGCATTCTGTACCTAAACAATGGACACACATAGGTGCCTTGGGCACCCTTCAGGTAAGTCCAAGTGAGTTTGGCATCCATTTTCCCTAGAGCTTTCAAGGGAGTCAGGTTCTCACAAACATTCATAACACTCAGCAGAGAGTTGGGGAATCTGTCCTCAATGCCTGGATCTGAGCACACAGTTTTCAGAGGGCACACGTATGGGATAAAGATGAAGATAGATTCCTTCTCCACTGTCTCCTGGCTACCTATAGTTTGGGTTTTAGATTGTTGTGTTTTGATTTTTTTTTCCGGTATCACCCCCCAGCATCCAGTCTGGGCATTCTCTTCACTACTGGAGGAATCAGACCACTGAGACAGGAGATTCCAGCTACATCTCATGAACTTCTGCAGCTTTGTAAATGCTGACTAGGAGAAACTGCCAAACTCTGCTTTCTCTGGGGCCTGTTAGCAAAACTAATGTTTTTCAGAGACTTAGATAACAGGCCAGATGCTGCAGTCCTTGTAGCTCAGATAGAATATCCATTTTAGCAAAAATCACATCCTTGTGACTAACTTTGATATGATAGGGGGAACAAGTCTGCTGGCAGTTGAGAAGCGTATTATGAACTTTCCCTTTCAAAAGCAACCTGTGTTTTCAATGTAAATTAAGGCAAAAGATAATTCTAAAATTTCTGATGAAAAAGCTTTCTGTAATGCAGTTTCAGTTAAATCAATATGTCCCATTCTGATAAACCCAAAGTGCTTTGGCTCTGGCATGGATCTTAAAGCAGCACATCATGAGCCAGCCACTATTGAAGCAATGAAACACATAGATGCTTCTCTTTCTCCTCTAGTTTTTGATGTGCAAAATTTAAAAAAAAAAAAAACACCAAATCATCTGCCATAATTTTAACATTCTGAAGTTTTTTTATGCTTCTTAACATGGAATGAAATATGTAGAATTCCTTTCAGAAGATGCACATGATCTCAATCCTACAGGCCTTCTTTCACCCACATAGTGGTTTTGGAAATCGAATTAGAGATAGCTTCCTATACTGTTCTGTCTCTGTTAGAATGGCACTAAAGGCTTCAGCCAAACAGATCTTACATTAAAAGTTCACATGAAGGAGTGCATGTAAACTATTTTCATCTGCTTACTACCCCTTGTGTATTACAAACAACTAAAATGAGAAAAACATAGTGATGAGAAGATTATTTTATAAGCAAGATTTTCTCATGCCTTTGGCACAGATGATTCAAACCTTTGACTCTGGTTTGGCAGCACAATAGTGGTGGTAATGAAATATCTGTACATTGAAAGCTTAATTCAGTGCAGGATGATAAAGGAGGTTAAAAAAATCCAGAAGCTATTCCTTGCTTTGCTGCTCCACTTATAGCTACTGATCTCTATAACATACTGAAGTCTGGATAATCTCCTTCATTGGTGAACACTCAGCTAGAGATCCATGGACATGCTTTAGAAGTACTACATCATAAAAATTTAACAAACTTCTCCACATGATAGCATTCCTTATTCCCCAAGAGTCATGCCAGGAATGCTGGAAAGTGCAGCAAGGCAGACCAACATCAGGCGAGCAGGGCTGCAATGAGTTTTCAAAGCTTCTGGGAAAGGGCCTGCCACGCTTGCTCTGCATGAACATCTCTTGACCCTCTTTGTTTTACTTCCTCCTCTATCACTGACCAGCTGCCTGTAGTAATTTGTTTCAATTTTTCTTATCTTTCCATGGTGCCGTTTTATACAGATGGCTATAACAAACAATAAGTCTATGTATAATTAGATGTTTATGACTAATACAATACTACTGCAGAGACCTTGAGAAGTGGAGACACAGAATGCAGTATAGAGCAGTACAGGCATGAACTGACAAAAACTGGGTCACAGGCCTTTCACTGGAGACCGCACAGCTTTTCATCTTTGGTCAGTTAGAGAAATGCAGACCTGGAGCTGGACAGAACNTAGCAATAACAGACTTCTCAAATTTCAATTGAAAATACATTCTTGGCTTTACTTATGTGTAAGGTGTTCTTTCTTTTTGCCCATAAACAAGACTTTAAGTTTACAGAAGGTAGGAAGGGCCTCTTCAAACTCAACTCCTGGCAAAAGGGACCAAATGGCACTGTGTAACTCCAGCTCTGCTCCTTCCAAGGTATGTCACACATGATGCCAGCTGCAAACTGCACTAATGTGTGTCACGTTATGGGTTTGAGTTTGATGATTGCCTGCCACAGCTCAAGGGCTTGCACTGAGCAGTTTTGCAGTGTCAAAAGCAGGTTTGAGAGTTCTGCCTCAGAGTCCAGCTAAGGGCTTGCATGGAGACAGAAGTTACATGTTTCAGAGCCTCATTTAGGACTTAGGCTGAGGCAGTCTAAAAGTTAAACCAAGTACATTTGATTAATTAAACCGACAGAGAGGTTTGGAATCATCAGCAGATGATAATGCACTGACTGCAAAAGGAGAATTGAGATCAAGTAAAGGATTCACAAGTAACATCCAACACAGTTAGAAGCGCTGGCCTGAGTTATAGTGCTAATAGATAACAGAAATAAAAGGTATGCTGTATAGTAAAGGTGCAATTCTTACCAGGAAGCATCCCTGTCTTGGGTGGAGGAAGAGCAGAGCCTGCTGAACATCTCTGATGGACTTTCAGTATTTTCCCCCTCAACTCGCACCAGGACTTGCTCAGAGATCCATTGCCCTTGTGATTTTTTATTTCCCGATCCTGTCTGTCCCTGCCTACTAGGTGACATTCAGCATGATTTGGGTGGTGAGTTGAGTAACATAGTCATGTACGTTTAGCATGTACTTGGGCTCATTACCATGCTTAGGCATGTAAATTTAATATAANATGAGTTTTCAAAGCTTCTGGGAAAGGGCCTGCCACGCTTGCTCTGCATGAACATCTCTTGACCCTCTTTGTTTTACTTCCTCCTCTATCACTGACCAGCTGCCTGTAGTAATTTGTTTCAATTTTTCTTATCTTTCCATGGTGCCGTTTTATACAGATGGCTATAACAAACAATAAGTCTATGTATAATTAGATGTTTATGACTAATACAATACTACTGCAGAGACCTTGAGAAGTGGAGACACAGAATGCAGTATAGAGCAGTACAGGCATGAACTGACAAAAACTGGGTCACAGGCCTTTCACTGGAGACCGCACAGCTTTTCATCTTTGGTCAGTTAGAGAAATGCAGACCTGGAGCTGGACAGAACTGTGTTTAGGGATAGCATAGAGAACACTGAAATAGCCTTTAGCATTTGTGAATTAGAGCACATACAGTAAATTCAGCCATAACATAGAGCTGCAGAACAATGATACAAAGAGAAAGAAGTAAATGCATATTAGGAAAAAGACAAATGACCTCAGGTCGATCGCAGAGTACCAGCATGAAAATATTCCCAACAAAGGACACCAGAAGCTGAAGATTTACAGTGTTAACTCATTTCTGTGGACTGAAGTTGATCACTTTAAGATCCAGAGGAACAACACAAGAGTAAGCATAATGCCTACAAAATGGGTAAAAACTAGGTATGTGTTACAATTTTAGTTGTATTATCAATATTNTGGAGACAGAAGTTACATGTTTCAGAGCCTCATTTAGGACTTAGGCTGAGGCAGTCTAAAAGTTAAACCAAGTACATTTGATTAATTAAACCGACAGAGAGGTTTGGAATCATCAGCAGATGATAATGCACTGACTGCAAAAGGAGAATTGAGATCAAGTAAAGGATTCACAAGTAACATCCAACACAGTTAGAAGCGCTGGCCTGAGTTATAGTGCTAATAGATAACAGAAATAAAAGGTATGCTGTATAGTAAAGGTGCAATTCTTACCAGGAAGCATCCCTGTCTTGGGTGGAGGAAGAGCAGAGCCTGCTGAACATCTCTGATGGACTTTCAGTATTTTCCCCCTCAACTCGCACCAGGACTTGCTCAGAGATCCATTGCCCTTGTGATTTTTTATTTCCCGATCCTGTCTGTCCCTGCCTACTAGGTGACATTCAGCATGATTTGGGTGGTGAGTTGAGTAACATAGTCATGTACGTTTAGCATGTACTTGGGCTCATTACCATGCTTAGGCATGTAAATTTAATATAAATTTTGTTATTAATCAGACAAAGGTCTTCACTCAGACTCTCTGTCCTTCAAGATTTATGTAAGAGTCATTTGCTGCTCTTGGTTTAGCCAAAACAGGACAGTTGTATATTC
Source organism: Chloroceryle aenea (assembly GCA_013399075.1). Taxonomy (NCBI): domain Eukaryota; kingdom Metazoa; phylum Chordata; class Aves; order Coraciiformes; family Cerylidae; genus Chloroceryle; species Chloroceryle aenea. Next base: position 118,539 of record VWZY01008976.1, read on the forward strand.
ACAAGACTCCCTCCTTCATCCATGTGGCTGCCAGTTTAGCCCCAGAGATGGCATGAGAATCTCATGGTCATAAACATCNAGTAACATAGTCATGTACGTTTAGCATGTACTTGGGCTCATTACCATGCTTAGGCATGTAAATTTAATATAAATTTTGTCATTAATCAGACAAAGGTCTTCACTCAGACACTCTGGCCTTCAAGATTTATGTAAGAGTCATTTGCTGCTCTTGGTTTAGCCAAAACAGGACAGTTGTATATTCACAAGACTCCCTCCTTCATCCATGTGGCTGCCAGTTTAGCCCCAGAGATGGCATGAGAATCTCATGGTCATAAACATCTCAACCTTTCTCCCAAAGCACACTAAATTGGCTGTCTCATGGTAAGCTGGGCTGTTATGCCACAATGGGAAGTCTGACTGTTAAATTGGTTGAGGTTATTTTCACATCCACAGAGTAGAGGTTTGTCCCAGCAGTGAGATTTCTTTGCCCTTTCCAAGTGTTTCCCTTGAAATGGGATGGTGTTTTTTATTAGTTGAGAAGTTAGGCAGGTGGCACACTGGCTGCAAGGTAGTGATATGTTTGTGTACACCACTAACTTGACCATTGATCCCTGTTTAGCATATAATCAAGAGCTATTCTAAATAGATGTGATAGCATCTGTTGGTTATACCCAGCAGTTTTGGTATCAGTTGTTCATATCTTCCAGCAGACATTCTCCAGTCCAGCTTCTGAGGAAATGTGCCCCATCTGCAACTTCTCCTTCACCCTAGCAGGATTTGATCTCATTCTGCCTGCTCTATTTTAACAATTGCTGGGAAGAAAAAGCATTAACTGACCCTATATGCACCCAAGATTTTCTTCCATAACCCAGCTCTTGTCTAGCTGCAGGTGAGGTGGGAATGCCACCAGGAGTAGGAGACCATAGCTCCCAGTCAAGCATTTATGACCTCACCTTGAACAGTTCAGTAGACATCTATGTTGTTTGTTTGGAAAGGAACAAGGAGCACTGTACAGTGACACAGTTCTGTAGGCACATGCTGAAGAGGACATCCCATAGCAAAATGCAGAGAAGTAGCCACACCCAGTGCTGCAGAAATGATAGCAGGATTCACAAAACTTTTCTAGGTCCACAGGACAAGTACCAATGTGTTACAGACCCTTCTTTGTTTTGAGGCCTTTTCCAGCAGTCAAGTCATAACTCCCTAAGAAAGATCCTACTGATTTTAGAAGTGTGGTGTCTAACATGTACAGCTAGTCCTGAGGCAATAGAGATGAGGCATCCAGTATCCACACTTCTTCCTGAAGTTAGTCATCTGGGTCATGACAATTTACCCACCTAATGTTCTCACTCTGAGCCTTGCTGTATATCTCCACTATGGATGTTGGTGTTGATGGGGACCCTGCCACAGTACAAAACCCTAGCAGGAAGCAGCCATTTACACAGCAACAAGTCTAGGATACTGGTATGATTTAGCATTTAAGTTCTTGTAAACTAGTTTTTCTGCTTAAAGACTTGTCATTTTTTAAACTGAGCTGGTTAAACTGTCCCAGATGGCTTTATGCTAGTGAAAAATGTTCATAATTGTGAACAAGCGAACACACTACAACACTACAACTACCAACCACTATGTTTCTGATACACTGTTCCTGCCTTTGAGTCCAGACAACACTAACAAGAATTTGTTAACATTATCTAGACAGAAATTGCATAATGTGGCACGTGTCTTATCTACAGGAGGAAGTCACTATCTTCTGGTGGATGAAACCTCATGTTTTTGTACAGTCATATGATCTGGATGTCACTAAAGATTTCTGTTTTGATGATGCCAAGGAAAAACCAACCAACCAACCCAACCCAACCAACAAAAAAAAAACAAAAACAAAAACCAAAC
>VWZY01008978.1:0-57859 GCA_013399075.1 Chloroceryle aenea
TTTTTTTTTTTTTTTTATTTGGAGTCATCAAGATAGTAAAGATTTGCTTTAGCAATATATCTTTTTGGATTAACTAAAGAAAATTGCAAACCACTTCCATGTTACAGCATATTTTGGATATGGCAATGTCAATAATGTCTGTGTATTCTGATGATAATAATAAGCAAATATGATAAAGGTAGATGCTGATGTTTAGGCATATCCATTGACCACACCTATATATATACAATCATTAGAATCTCTTCAAAATGTCCGAAATTCAGTAATCCCTGAGCTGCCATGTACTGAACAAATATTCTTTAAGTACTGAATGTACCTGTCTTGCAGGATGCACACTGTACTTGAATTTAAGTGCATGTTCTCATAATTTTTTGTCATGCATCACTTCTTCTTCCCTTTCTGACAAAAAGCATTTAGCTCTCCCTGCACCACTTTCTCTCCATCCTAACCTTTTCCAAAATGCTAGGTTGACATCTGGAGCAGCCTGCAGTTTTCATGTTCTTTGATACCAGCAGTGACAAAAATGATACTAACCTCAAGAATGGTAAGAAATGAAAAGTAATTACTTGAACACAAAATTAAATTAAATTTTATTTCTCATTTTAGAAGTCTAATTTCACGCTGTTTGCTGTCATTTTTATCCATTGATGAAAGATTATAGATGATTTTTTTCACTACATTTAACTACCTTTAATTATAGATAGATGTTGGCTGGTTAAAAGGAGAGTTAATGAAAATCTTTAGAAAGGAATAAAAGCCTAGCATGACATAATAGTTGGTAACGCTAACTGCAAATTTCTTTATAGTTAGTATGGCTCATCTGTCCAATCAGACATTAACAGTCTGTAGCAATGCAGTTTGTCTTTCACAAGACCCAAACAATATATGATGGTAAAGCATGTTCATTATCAATCAAGTGTGAAGAAATTAAGGCTGAGGCACAGGAAGCTAGGTTTCAGAGTCATGTCAGCAAGACAATTTAATTAGGAATGGAGCATAAATTAAGATCAAGGCACCTAAAAGTTGAAAATTCAGCTCATGATAAAAGCAGCAGACTGATGTTTCCTACCATACTTAAGTACTCTGATTCTCCCTTGGTGCCTGCTATCATTATGGGAGCACAGATGGTGAAAACACATACTGTTCAAATTTACTATGTTCATTCACAAAGATGTCAGTTAAGAAAATAGTGTTAGTCTAAACATTACAGCTCCATTTATTCTCTTTTTCAACTTTCTTTCTTTTTTTTTTTTTTTCCCAAAGCTAAAATAATAAACCTGGACTTGCAGTTACCAAAGTGTTCTGCATACTTCTAATCATGGAAAGTACATGATGGCTGGATCGTAGACATTGCAGTCTATGACAGAACAAGGTATTTAAAATTACGAACTTTAAAACCATATATTTCCTCAATGATTCTTAATGCCTTCTCTAGAGTCAGCACAGCCATTGTGTATATGTATTATAGAGCTATTAGACATGATCTTTACTTGATCATCTCAAATTACTCCTCACTGATAAGTTAAGTTTGCTGTTGCAGGGCTCCTTCAGTAAAAACATTTAGTGACTCACTGATTTCATGGATGTTAATAGCTACAAGAGACTTGCAGTCCAAGTTAAAAATAGGAGTACCATATATTGTTATTAATCATTTAGGAGATGGCTAAGTGCTATATTAATGAATATTGCAGATTATATTAAATGATAGACCTAAAAAGAAAGTCTGAAGTAATAAAATAAAGCTATATTTTACTTTCATAAAAAGTGTACACCAAGTAAAATAGCAACCCATAATAACAATGACTAAAGGTCCAGAATCTAGGCTTTTCAACTTGCACTAAGCATACCATGGACAGGTTTTCTTAGGTGCTTAGTATCAACAGAAAGCACTATTTGTATTTAAATACAAACTGGAAATTAACTGAAGGCACTCATTACAATGATCTTTTCCTTAGTCTGCATTTTACTGGGTAGCAGGACAGTTTTCTACCCATTTTACTTTATGCTGAACTTACTGAATTATTTTGTCCCTGGTTTGTATGTGTTTCTTTGTGCACATGCATGCACATAAACGAATCATCTTTTTTCTACTTATTCCTCAGTTTCATCTCCTGAATACTGATAAGCTATTAATTGGAAGGCATTGATTTAGCATTTAGTTCAATTATAGTATTTATACTTCTACCCTAAATACTGACAAATACTTTGATACGAGTTCAACTTTTGTCTTCCCCTTAAGAATTTTCACTGGTTTTCCCCCTTGAACTGAATAAGGTGATCATTGGTTTTTTTTATCAGATTTGCCTACTCTTCTCTTTTTATGTGCTTTTATGATAAGCTGCCCCATTTACCTATCTGCTATTTTTTTCCCAGCATTTTACAATTTATAAAGACTTTGGAGAGGTTTTCTAATCAAAATGAGATAAGTTCAAAAGACACAGGTAACACAGCCTGATTTCTCATTTAATCTTTGATATCAGTTGTGTAATGTACTTTCCCATGAATGTATACTTTACCATACTGTAAAAGCACTGAAATTCAGTCCTGGGCATAGGCTAACTGGCTGCAGAAAGCTAATGGTTTACAAATTTCATTCCTTCTCCAGCATTTTTGTAATTATATTTACCTGCAGGACAGTCTCTAAACACCAAAGATGGGTGGTCAGCTAGTCCAGTACCATGGTCCCACAGTGGCTAGTAAAGCAGGTGGTCTAGGAGGAGTACAGAACAGAGAAAACATACTGTCACACTTTTGTAGTGTACTTTCCTAGTTTGCAGCTTGTATTTGAGCTAGCTCTAGTTCTTTGTACTGATGAGCACCTCTCTTATGAGAATCTTTTCAAAGGTGCTTTTAGTATGTAAACCTTCCTGCCATGCAAAACATCCTGGGAAAGTTATTCCAAAATTTAATTATGCACAGCACGAGAAACTTACTTTGGCTTTAGTGGATCTCCAAAATAATTGTTTGCTTCTCCAGTTTTGGTATTACATAATCAGTTTGTATTAAATACACCACAGTTGTATGTCTGCTTTCTCATAGGCATCAATGTTTTTGTGAGTGTCCTTCATGTCTCCCCCCCCCCAATTTCTCCAAACTGGAACATTCTTAACTATTAAGTTATCCCTTGCTCAAACTCATTAACCTTTCACTATCTACTTTTCTCACTCTATTGTCTATTATCTCCTTGCATACCAGCTGAGTGGACATCACAGATTTTTGTAGCAGCTTAATTATAATTTTATTTTGTTCCTCAGAGCTTTCTTAATAATCTTCAATGTTCTAGAACACTGAGAAATAAATGCAGGACAAATTTAGATTTCCTGTAAAACAAGCAGAGCTCTGAATTTGGCTTACTGCATGTCTAAAATATACAACAGTCTATTTTGTAATATATAAGTTAAAATATGTTTTAAGAAATGACATTTTGAACTTCAAGCAAAAACTGTTTACCAGAGGTACCAACAACTTTCAAGTTTCCCATTTCTTTATTGAAAATGTCCACATATTCAGCCACTTTCATCTTTCAGACTGCTTTATATCTTCTGGAAAAAAAAAAAAAGTCAAACCAATGAGGTACAGACAAGTGTGCCTGCAGTAACAGAGAGATATTGATTAATCATGTGTAGCAGATCAATGAAGACTTAGTATACACTCATGGACATTTGTTACAGTTCAGATTTACCTGGGCTATTTGTCATACCAGTTCACTGTTGGAAAATGTATGTAAATAAATTCACTTCAGAATTGCTGAAGTGGACACATCATATTATGTCAACAGTATCGCCAACACAATTTTCATTTTATTTTCACATTCTTCTGTAACGGGCACCCTATTCACTTGGAATTGCAAGGAAGATGAGCTGCCAAATTATATTTGCAACTTGTACCACGGTTTATCGAGGGGGGACTCTGGGACCATAGAAAGCTCCACAGATTCTCCTTCAGATGCACCATGCTTTGTAGATAGACTACAGCTTTATCATTCAAATAACCCTGAGGACGGGTGTTTTTGATAAATAAAAGCTTTGTTCTCTATTATCTATGGCTTGTGTCCTTCCTTTCTCAGTCTCATGAGCAGCAGCTGAAAGAGGTCACTGAAGCCCCTTAATTACAGAGCTGGAACTGCACCACTTCAATATTCCCAAAATAGAAAAGCTTTCATAAAAAAATTAACAGCATGAAATTACAGAATATTGGAAACAGCCAGCATGACAAAGATTCAGTAAAGGTAAACAAAAACTGCATTTAGAAAACTTTATATATTGGCAAAACATTAGACTGCAGGCCATTCTGTAATTAACAAGAGAAGTAATGCCTCTCTTAATGGTAATGTTGCCCTGAGATCAAACTCTTTGGAAATAAGCCATCTTCTTTAAAACCATGGATTATTGTTACTCACATTGTACCAGTGCTGTTCATTCTTATTGTATCAAAATAAAACATAGCTCCCATGGAAACCCAAAGCACCACAAGTCTTTGCCAAGTCAGACCTCAGCAATGTCAGACTTAAAAGAACCTGAGCAACAAGAGCAACAACTATAAAACCTTAAGCAGATGTACCCTTGTTTTATGTTGCTGCTTAGGACAAAATGACCTAAACTCTTACATATTTCAGATCAACCCTGTAGTACAAGGTCACATCAAACTAACAGAAATAAGGAATGTTCTTAAGGTGGTATCACTGAGCAAAAGTTGACATTAATACAAATTTTATATATATATATATATTTATATGGAATGAATATCCACTAGATGAGATTTGCTTCTGAGTTGTGATGAAAGAAGCTAACAAAATTGAACTTTGCAATATTTAAAGAGTAGACCCCAGCAGAGGACTTGGGTTTTGAGGCACCTGTGATTAACTGCTGAGGATCTGCTTTGTCATAGTGCAAATAGGAACTGTGTTGCTGAAGCCATTACCATTGTAAAAGAACAAGTGGAGCTCCTGGATGCTGTGGCAATTAGAAATTCCACAGCATTTATTAAAAGTGTAGGAGCATAACATCAGAGCTCCATTCAAATGCCCATTTAGATGAATATCATTAGCTAAGTTTTAGTCTTTTTCTGTTCAGCTAGCTGTCATGTTCCTCATTTAACCCTCCTAAAACTAGCAGGATCATTACTGTTGTTATCTGGTCACTGGTCAGGTGCTACATGCATAAAACTTGCAAAAAATGGGCACATCTTTTAGCAGGAAAGCTTGTGTCAGTATTTTCAGTCCTTGTGTTTTGAAATTCCTGTTTCCAAACTTCCTTGGGGTTTCTGATCTGAAAAGATAAGAATTTGACATTTGAGACTTGGCCAATGTCTCACAGTCCCTAAACCCTGCACCACTACTTCACTCTCCTTCAGCATATCTGTGCAACCACCTTCTAACTCTGTGTGCAGCTGATGGGGGGAGATAGTCTTTGGACACACCTCAGTGTCTAATGCAGTGTCTCCCTGTATCCTGTGACTCAGTAGAGCTGCCATCTGATATCAGATACATGCATGGCATCTGACTCCGGCTGCAGCCCTAACATCTGGATATGTGCCATCTCCATATGGCTGTGTGGCATCTCCATGACAGTGAGCTGTATGTGCTGCATGCCAGCCAGAGCTACATCACTGAGTCAACCAAGCACAGGGTGTGTTTATCGGTATCAGTTACATTTTAAAGATACGAAGAAAGTAGTCCAGAGATCCAAGCAAATAAGCCCTGCTCTGCTACTGTGCATCAGCTGAACGTAGATAAACCCTACCCTTTCCTGGACATTTAATGCTGTCAGCACTAACTGCCACTGTCTCATCAGAGGAGGCAGTCTGGTCCTGAACATTGACTTGCACAAGTAAGCATGAACTTCTAAAGGGGAGATCAGAACTAGCAATTAAAAAGGAGTCACACCACAACAAAAGTTTTCTATTGATGTTTTATCCACATAAATACACACACAATGTATTCTTAAAGATTTCTAGGCTATTATCATATTAAATACAAAAAATACACCTAGCTGTATTTTTAGGTTTTGGGTATTGCAGACTCCTGTCATCATCTCAAGAAAACATTTTCTGCATTTTATTGAAACAAAAGAACCTGAAGGCTTTTTCCCTTATATAGAGAACTGCAATATTAAGTGTATTGCTTGGGGATAGCCTCCGAGTTGCTGTATCTCTACTTCAAGCTGAGAGCCAAACTACATGCGACTCATTGCAGATGCTGGAGAAAAGAAAAACATTAGTGCTGTGTCTCAGTTTCTTCAGAGATAGGCATCTGCTTTGGAGAATCAGTTACAAATTGAGGCTTATACAATGAGAAAACAATTCCATCCTCCCCACAAGGGAGTAAGAAACTCATCTGTCTTTTCTCTCAAGCTGCTGTTGTTTTTTTCCAAGAAGCCTCCTTCCTTCTTCAGCATCTGCTCTGTTCCCGGCCGTGGGAGAGCTTTCCTAGGTTTGCTGCTTTACACTGATGTGGGAAGCTCTGTGTTGTACATCCAAATATTTCATTTATAAGCTTTAAATCAAGAACAAATTCGTCCAGAAGCTGCATCCCTGATTTTCATTCTTAGATATTAAATAATGTTCTAGACAGAACAAGCAAAATGTTAAAGGTGTGGAGGACACATTAGCTAACTAAAGAGCTAAAATAACATTATCTTGATTCTGTCTGGTTTTCTTTGAGACTATCAGCCAGCATTATATTTCCAGAGGCTTGTGAACATTTTACTTAAAAGAGTAATTGTAGGTCTCTTGATATATTTAGATTAAAACACCATACCTTTTTTTTTTTTTTTTTAGAAATGCTTTCTCAAACAGCAGAAATAAGGTTTAATGAAAAAAGAAAGTGGAAGAACTGTAATAGTCTGTGATACAGAGGAAAACAGTCCATATCATCTCATGTGCCCTCTGTATCTCAACTAAGAGCATCCTCTGTTCAAGGATAATGTCTGTCAGTCTATATGGAAGGTACAATTCTACTTCTGATAAGGCTCAACATGAACAAGCACCCTGATCACAGGCAGGGAACAATCCAGATGTAATTCCATGACAGAAATATGGTCCTACACAAGGAGCATCAGAGATGCGGGGCTTCCTTGAATGACGACTGCGGAAGGACACTGCAGAACTGATCCAGCATTATCTGATCAGAGCCTGAGTCTGCATGATGCCTTAAAGGCACAAACAGGATATATGGAAGGGCTGCTCAGGCCAGAGCAGGATTCAGCTTGTGAATATATCATAGAATCATAAAATTGTTTAGGTTGGAAACGAACTTCAGGTTCATCAGGTCCAACCTTTAACCCATCACTGCCAAGTCCACCACTAAATGGTGTCCCTAAGCACCACATCTGCATGTCTTCTCCAGGGATGATGACTCCATCACTTCCTTGAGCAGCCTATTCCAATGCTTAACAACCCTTTCAATGAAGAAATTTTGCCTCCTATCCAATCTAAACCTCCCCTGGAGCAAGTTGAGGTTGTTTCTTCTTGTTCTAATGCTTGTTACTTGGGAGAAGAGACCAACTCCCACCTCTGTACAATATCCTTTCAGGTAGTTATAGAGTGATAAGGTCTCCCCTCAGCCTCCTTTTCTTCAGGCAAAGCAACCACACTTCCTCCAGCCACTCCTTGCGAGATTTCTGTTCTAGGCTCTTCACTATCTTTGTTGCCCATCTTTGGACATGCTCCAGCATCTCAATTTCCTTCTTGTAGTGAGGGGACCAAAACTGAACATGGTATTTGAGGTGTCTGGCCTCACCAGTGTTGAGTACAGGGGCATGATCACTTCCCTAGTCCTGCTGGCCACACTATTTCTGATACAAACCAGGATGCTGTTGGCCATCTTGGCCACCTGTTGGCACACTGGTGGCTCATATTTAACCAGCTGTCGACTGATATCAGCAAATACCATATTATACATTGTAAAGGATGTTGTTTCAATTCCTCTTGGATGGCCCAGAGATAATGAGATGTGGATTCTTCCCATCATTTGGTGAGTATTTTAACTTGGATGTTACAGGATAAAGAGATGGGAATGTTACTGACTCCTTTGAAAGTGTCATGGCTTGAAGCCTACATGATATAAACAGAAACTATTTTTCAGTAACAGCCACATGACTCAGAAACTTCAATGAATACCCTTTGTCATAAAGTGCAATACACAGCACACTATAGGGAATAACAGCACAGTGCCAAGGGAATGGTGAAGGAATTTACCCTTCTATTCTCCAGACGTTATTTGATCTCAGGCAGTTACACTGTGTAACTGTACACTCTGACTATACTCCATACTCCATAGCACTAGGTGATGAATATGAGGTATATGCTGTTTCTTAATTTCTGTAACTGAAAAATAATGTGAGCAACTGGTTTTGGGAACAGCAATTTAGCTGAATTACATATATTTATAGAATTAGGTATTATATTATTTAAAGATAGATACCTGTAGATGCATTAGTGAGACAAGATTAAATGCATAAAGGAATAATCTTTGTTACAATACTGCACTTCTCTGCAGTATGTATTTGGATACTGCTTTGGTAATTAAAAACTTTATGACTAGTTCTTTGCAGAATAGTAAAAATATGTTAAAAACCATTAGCACAGACTGCACATATTCATGAAATGTTTCTTTGGTACAATAATGAAATTCATTTTTTTTCCCCTCTCCTTTTAGTTAGAAATTATTCCATTGGAGAGACAGAATAGATTGAGTACATTTTGAATAAAATAAAATGCAGTATAAATGAAAATAGTTATTTCAAACCAAGTCATGCAAGATTTTTATTTATGTAGCAACTTTTATCTAATAAAAAATTCTGTGCCATTCTTAACTCTTTGGGAAAAATCCCAGCAACATAGCAGATGAGAGCTAGATAAATTTATGCTCCCACAGAAGCATCGAGGAAGCTGCTATTATGATTCCTTGTGCTACTAAAAAGATGTCATACTGGGAAATAAGGAATCTACACAATAAAATTCAATGACTTTTTTTTTTATGTCGTTCATTGCTGATTTCATGCACATTTTATAAGTCAGCTTCTTTTTCTTTTGCTCATGAATAGGCCAGAACACACAGAGCAAAAAGTGTTCCTCGGAGAGTGATTGGTGAAGGTAAAATATCAGGCCTCCTAACACTAACACAGAAAGGAGGGAAGGCCATTGTAATGCAGACATTGTTATTTGCACTTCGAATGTTTGGAAAGCTTCCTCAGTTTTTAATAAGTAGCCATGATCTTGTCAGAATTAGTGTCAGTTTCTGTATACATCAGAATCAAAAGATACATACAATTAAGGTATGAAAGCCAATTATGAAATTCTAAATGTCAACCACTTTATTTTCCTCAGAACTCAGTATCATGTGTATAGCAAACGTGAAATTATGCTGACAAGTTTGTTTGGAAATCTTTCCCAGCAACCTGCAATGCCATATTTGTTTTTTGTGATTTTGCATAGACATTAAACTGAAAATTGAAAACTCAAATTGCAAACTAATCTATTATGGCCATTTGCTATAAGATATTTGAAAGTAAATGAGCACAGATCAACACTATTATAAATATATTATTATTAATTTCAAGTATAACTGATATGAAATCCAGGTAAATAAAGGAATAGTTGCATTTCAATCTACTGAGGGTAGAGGTAGTAATCTGAGGGATTATTACTTAACTATGTAACTTTATATTTTTTTCCTAGACTCCTCTCTGTCTCCAAATTAGTACTGAGGGAATCCACAGTTTTACCTTACATAAATTTGTAGCTACATTAATTTGTCACCTTCATTCTCAGTGCTTCTGAAGAGTTTCCTCTTTCTCAGCCATGACACCTTTCCACGTTGAAGCATCACATCTCCATTTGGATACATCTCATTCTGGCAGAGCTGGTGGATCAGTCACTCTGCATAAAATACACAAACTTACTCTTGGAAAGTGTAGGCACATCTGTGTCGAGATTTGCCACCTCAGGTCTAGATGTCCTGTATCTTTCTTTCAGCAATGCCAAACACATAATTTGTTGTCTGGAAGCATTCAGTTTTCACAGCTCTTACTTACTCATGGACTGTACTCAACTCCCAGGCAGAGTATGCAATATACTTACTATTGAGGAAAAAAAAATTAAAACAAGAATGGAAGTGGAGGACCAGGAGATAGTTTTGTATTTAGAGGTGACCCTTCTCTTTGGACATCTATATCTTTTGGGGATAAGTTGAACGTTAAAGTATATTTTAACACAGTTCTCCAATTACCAGCTGCAGTGGAAGCCATACTGGAAGGCAAGAAGCCACCTCCAGTTTTGAGAGCTCAGCCAGGTCTGTCCTGGGGATGGAAGTTCAGGAGCGGGTTCAACCCATGCACCTCAAGACATTGCCATGTGTGCAGCACCCTCGTTGCTTCAGATGACAGAAACTGTCCCTCATTCCCTTATCCTGCCTCTTGCACTGCCCATTAACAAGCAAGTACTTGTTTGACCATTAACAAACAGGTACTAACACGATTAACAGACATGTACTTGTCCACATTCTTCATAAAAACAGTTGCCATCTACTTAGAGCAAAGGATGGAATGAAGCATCTTTCTCTTAGAAAGATCAGAAACTCCAGTGCATTCTTGGAGTCCCTGAAGCAGTGCAAACATTAAAACAGAAATAAGATTTAAGGCCAGGAGTTCCCAATTGTTCACTGCTGCTTTGGCGGATATCTGCACATTAATGTGGATAAGAACTGTTAACAAGATGTAAACTTCGGAGCAATACCCATAAGTGGAACTGCTACATTAATAAACATAAGGAAACTGTTGTGCTTAGAAAAATGGAATTAAATTTCAGTTTAGGCTTTAACACATAGTGTAGCTATGTATTATATAGCTATTTCTGTGCATAGCTATTCTGTTTCTGGTTAGCTGCTTTGAGAATGCTATAGGAGGCAGAGCACACACTGTTTTTCAAATTTCAGCATGACTCAGAACGCTTCCTTGTGTCATCTTGCACAGTGTATTCTCCATGTAATAAGCTTGCCATAAATTACACAAATCCAAATTAAAAGGAGTTATTGGGGAAAAAAAATTAAAACCTCAGTTCTTCCCTGCACTACACCTTCATCGAAGCCAACCAGTTGCATAGAAGATTAAATGTGTTTGAATGCTGCCTGAACTGCTTACAGCCTTATTTTACTTCTGTATCAAATTGATTTGTCTTTCCTCCCTCACATCAATGTACTGTATGTATAGTTGCTAGACAGCATAGATTTAATTAAATTACTTTTCTTTACTAAAAGAGATGAACAGTAAATCTAATATTTCCTGGTATAAATATATGAAAAGCTAAGCTGCCCCTGGGATTTGTTTACATCTTCCATAACTGTATAGAATCATTAATCTACAGAATCAAATAATTTTGTTTCAAGAGACCCACAAAAATTCTCTTGCCTAAAATACCAGAAATATGAAATCACTTTTTACTTTGAATACAATCCTACCCACTGCCAACTTAAAAGGCAGAATTGGCCCACTGAATTCTGGAAGTGTCAGCAGGAATACTGAGATACTTTAGATAGATTTAAATTTAGATAAATTAAATTTTGCTGGAAGAGACATGCCAAACACGAAGAGTGTTGTGCAGTACTGTTACTTAGGACTTTGAACCTTTCATTACTAAAAATAGACATTATGTATGCCCCTTTTTTTGGACAGTAGATCATCCATGAATCAATATTTGTTACTCATGTGAATTTGCTGAATACACTGGACAAGCAACTCATTAGCTCTTTAAATTCAATGTATTTCTTTCTTTGTTGTTAGCATTATTTGGTTGCCTACCTGTAGTATTTTTTATTTTTTAAATTTTTTTAGTTGTCAAACATGCAAGTTCTGCAATTCTAATGGAAGCCTCTGGTGGTTAAACATCTGACTAAAACTGTATTTAGAAAGATTACCTGTTGTTTTTCAGCATTCTGACAGAGAACATTGTGAATCTGTGGACTAATTTTAAAGGCTTTGAAAGGTAAATAAGGAGAAAAGCAAATCTATTTCTTGTAATTTTAGATTTACCATTAGAAACTTCTTAAGGTTACAAACATTTTATTTTAATTTTTAAGGGAAGAAAACCTATTGTCAAACATATAGCAACTTAATCTATAATTAACAGATCTTAATTCACAGAAATATTTGAAAAGTATGTTAGAGATTTCCCTAATTTTACTTACTGAATTTTGCCACATTGATAGCTTCAATATATTTGAACATGTTTTAACATTTTTGAGAAATTACTTCTTGCATATCTAATATGCTTAAAATAAATTTTCAAAAGATTCTTAAGAAATGAGAATGAAATGAAAAATTACTTCTTTTAGAAGACCTTTTCCTTTGCATTGTGTCTGAACCTGCTGCTTACAATAATTTCCCAGCATAAGCTAGTAACTTTTATTTGTTCCTTTACAAAAGCAGTCAGTCATGTAGATAATGGCAAGGAAAAGTACTGTAGTAAGTCACTGCCATTAAGGATTCTGAAAAGTTTTCATTAACAATATATTTATTGTACTGCGTGAACAAAAGAAATGCATTCAAGGATCAGTAAAGCACACAATGTAGTTTTCCAATGAAAAAGTATTATATGGAAGAGTGAATTCCGCAGTGGTAACTTAACAGTTACCCCACACTTTCTTCCAAGGTTTCAGCAATAAATTTAATCAAATATACCTAAAGAAAATAACTTTAACATGGATAAGAATGGATTGAAATTTTACAGATTATCAGTCACTAGGTTTCTACATCTATGCATTGGTGTTACTAACTGCTGGAAAGCTGACTTAACCAAATGTTGATTTAGTAAAATTTCTCTGTAAAAGAAAAAAAATATCACTTCCTTTGAAATACCCCATAAGCTGTAAGAATATGGCTTTGAACAATTAATGAAAGCAGGCAGTTGTATACATGTAAATCACTGGTCAGCATGGTCCCAAAATCCACAGATAAATTTGTGCCCTGACTAAGGAGGGAAGGAAAAAGAACGGATGAAGAGAAGGTAGGAATGTGTTCTGGCTCTGTAAGACAACCCTTAAAGACACAATTCAGATATATAGGGCTTTCAAGATAACTCTTACAGGCCTTGATAATTAAACTGCATGAAACTAATATTTACAATTAAAATTTTAGATATATAAAGAAAGTGTTGAATACAGAGTGCTGATAAAACTGTTCTGCAGCTGAGACCAGAAGACTCTGATTATGAATGGGAAAATTCATGTACTCCTGTACATGACTTCATCTCCTGTACATGGCTTTAGAAGCCATGAAACTTCAGATGATACAAACAGGGTTTTTTTGTGTTTTTTGTCAACCTTCAGATCTATTAACTCACAAGACTCACCTGCTGTTTGTGAAGACTTATGTCTCTGGGTAAACTAAGGATTACTCCCTGCTGTTATCTTTGAGAAAGGACTTCACTGTCTTCACATCCAAGCAAGCTGAGCCCCAGTCAAACATGACAAAGAAAACATTTTCGAAGATCACATTTCCCATCTTTTCCAGAAGTCTGAGACTGCCATGTCTCACATTTTTATTTTCTGAAATGTATTTTCAAGAGTGCTAGACACCTAAATACAGGAATATTTTTGAAACAGTCATAAAGCCCAGTGATGTTTCCCACCATACCACACAGAAACTTGGTGAGATGTATGAGAAAGTTCCTTTTTCTTCTTCCTGCCATATTTTATGTTTTAAAAGCTAATCTTCTGCAAGATTATTGTGAATATTTAAGTGGATGGAGTTTCATAGTCACACCTCATATGAAATGAGAATAAATCTGGTATTTAGTTATTATGGTGCCAAATTATTTCTGCTACTCAAAGCAGAAGATGTAAGTGTGAACTCCCATGTTCTGCTGTAAGCAGTACTGTGACAGAATAAGCTTACCAACACAGAAATAACACATGAGCATGTAGATACAGCTGTTGTTTTAGGAACCAGCAAAACATTTAAGACAGTAGAGGAGACTGGTCTATTAATACATAGTCTAATCATTGACAGTACTTAAAAATGTGTCTTTAGCACTTATTGCTCTCAGCAGGCTGTTCTGCTATATAACTCCCAAAGTCATGGCATTGCTTTCTACTGACATAATTATTGTGCCACAGCAAAGGAAAGAAATGTTTCCCAGAAGTTAAAAGTGCATGTTTTGCAAAAAGTGACAGAGATCTTAAATGCTGTTATGTCTTACTGGGGTAGGAGAAATACAAGTACACCTGATTGTACATAACAGTCCATACTTTCTCTGAAGTAACACAGGTTGCCACAGATAGGTGTTCCTTCATGTTACAGAACAAACTTCTTTAACCCCAGGCTGGACTTCTTACAGCAACCTTTTTTTCTGCAGGAACTTCTGTGTAACTGAACTTTGGTGTGTTTAAAAATGTGGCTGCTGCCAGCACTCCAGGAAAGACAGTCACTGTTGTATGCTTCATCCGTGTTGCTCTTGCTGCAGAGAAACTCTGCCTTTGCCCAAGAAGCATTCAGTGATATAGCTGGTGATGTTCCTTGCACTTACAGCTCTTTATTTAGAAAGGGATGAAAGAAAACCTGCACTTACACTAGTTTTCTGTATTGATTATCCAATTTTTGCTTTTGTTTTATTTCAGCCCTCCAGCATCATGTCCATCCATAAGACTTTCTTTTTCTGTCTCTGTATTTTCTTCCGGACCATTGTAAATACTTACAGAGATCCCTTGATTCCCTTGCTTTTTCAACATGGGAATTTGTATCTCCATCTTTTTGGTGGGTGTATGTGCTGATTTGAAATGCATCACGTGTCATCTGTCCTCAGCATTTCTTGAAGTAGTGCCAGGATAGCAATACCACCATAGTAGTAGAAAGCAATTTATCTTCATGGAAAGATGTTGAGAAATAGAGAGAAGTGCAATAAGACAGAAAATGGAGAAATGATTGTTAAAAATTCAGACTTCAGACCGGGAGGATATGATTAATTAAGCTGAATGTTTGCACATCTGTTTAAACTTCATAGATGTATCAAATTATTGATGACCAGTTTCGAAAAAAACACTCATGATCCCACTGACTTCATGCGATGTATAAAACTTATTTTACACATGATTCAAACCCCTGAAAATAACCACACAAAAAATCCCTGGACCATCAGCAAACCAAGCTGTTCCATGTGGTTTCAATTTCTTTATCCTTTGAGTAACCTTTCAGTAAATAGAAATAATTTTTTAAAATAAACCCCAATCTTATTCCCACAGCAAGTAAAATCCGCTGCTCTAGTTCCATAAAATGTGGTGAAACTTTATCCTTTCACCTTTCAGAAATTACTGCTGCTAGAAGGCACTCTGATGGGAGTGAAAGATCATTTAGGAAATAAAAGGCCCTCTACCTCTCATAAATGTTGCTATTTACTTAAAAAAAAAAAAAAAGACCCCCAGACTTTGAAAACTAATGACATACAAGTCACATTTGCAGGCTTCTTTTTAAAGCAAACATTGATTTAGTCATTACAAGGAGTAAATGATGCAAAACTGCCTACATATCACTGCGTGTTAACTAAAAGATAAATCCTTTCAATTTTACTATATTATGACAGTAGACTCAAGATAATGCTGAGCAAGCCTATGCCACTCTAGTAATAGAAACTAAACAGTGGACATGTATATTCTTGCAGTATGCAATATTCTTGAAATAAGGTACCTTCTTTTTTAGAATGTGTTGCTCCTTCTGCCAAGCATCCAGTTAAGCAGCTGTGCACAAACCTCAAATCAATTTTTATAACAAAGGAGAGGACAGAGAAAAAAGGAATTTAAAGTAAGCAGTCAATAAAAGGTAAGAAACAACCTTGAAGTGAAATAAAAAGCCAAAAGGATGTTAGAACTTCAAAACAAAATCAGGCTTCCTCTTCACTGTGTGTAAGTGGAAAGGCTATTTGATCCTTTCTACATCCTTGAAGTCCTGTGGCTGAAAGCAGCACTTTGCACTGTAATGCTTCATTAGTTCAAAGTGCTATATAAACATTAGCTAATGAAATCTCATAGCATCTCTGCAAGGCAACCTCTATTTCTCTTATATGACAGATAGGAAAACAAGAGACATTTTTTGTCCAAGGACATATAACATTGTTGTGCAAATATTCTGCATGATTATACAGAACAATGTGCTTCATTTGATAGTTCATAGACAAATCAACTACAGGCAAGTAAGGCTCCAAATATATTAGCCTAAGTTGAACTGATCTCATAGAATGAACTCACATGTGCAACTGGATGGACAAACGCTTCAAAGTTCCATACTCTGCAAGAAAACAGTTCAGGATACAGTATGGTTCTGCAGTTTATTTGTACAGATCAGTGAACTTGGTTTCTGTAGCAAACTTAAAGCCAAGGAAGTGGGCCTGAGTAATAAATTTGCTTTGCAGAATTTAGGTAGCTCAGTTTGCTCAGGCATGGTTAATCCTGAGAAAGACTACAAAAATTATTTCTCTCTTTCTTAATCCCTATTATATGAATATTTCAGATGATCAAATATTACTATATTGAAAAGAACTGCTGTGAATGCTGTATTTGTCGTACAGTCATATATTGAGTTATGTGCATGTGACCTTAGGCTTTATTAGGCAAATAATAGGTATTTCTGGGATTTGAGAGTATAGATTAATTCCTCATAGGATAGCATTTCAGCATCGGTTTTGTCACTTTCCCATCTGAGTTACTTTTATGGAGGTTTTCTGCAGTGATAATTCACATGAACATCTGCAATGAATCACCAGCAGTAGTCACCACCGTTGTTGCCACTGGATGGAGAGAGACCAAGCACTGAACAGATGTATCAGTAAAACCACACCTTGCACTCCTCAAGTGGCATGCAAGTGATAGGGTTAAGGCAGATGAGTGAATGAACACAGATCCTGACAGCAGCCATATGGGTACGGCATGGTGTGCCCAGAACTTGCTTTGAGCTATGAACACATCTGCAGACTTACAAATCTTTACATGTGCTGTGGTATGACATAGAAATGTGAAGTAAGTGTGCCAATGTACATGCCAGCCTCCTGCAGTACCTGGCAGCTCTGGAGAGGGCTGCAGAGTCCCAGGCCATTTTGGGAATCAGACAGCCATTTCCCCCTTCGTCATCCTCAGGCTCTGGCATGGGGTGGAGGCAGACACACAGCCACTTCCCTACCCTAGAGGACTCTCTACGCTGCCTTGTACCCTCATAATGTCACATCACTGGCAGAAATACAGTATGCATGTGGGTGTGCGTGTGGGCCTGTGTGTTAGGCTGTGCATACGAGTATGTGAGTTATCATGCACATGTTTATATATATACACGTACACACATACTCTTAATAAAAAGAAAAAAATCGAAGCTAACAGAAACTCAACAGTGAACATTGATTGAAGTAGTCTGGAGCTAGATTCAGAAATTCACCTTTTTAAAACTAGCAGAGATAAACTCCTGTGGGATTTTCTGAGAGAAACATCATTAAAGGCTAATAGGAAGGAGGACCTGAAGACCTTAAAGAGAAAAGAAATTGGAATTTCAGCATTAAGAACAGTCAAGAAAGAGAAAGTAGAATGAAAAAAAAAAAAAAAAAGAAAACAAAAGAAATATAAAACATTCAGTCTTTTCTCAGGACTCATCTAAGCTACTGCATATAAAGCATGTGGAATATAGGTCATAATTCCTCAACATGCAAAATTGTTATTTTCATCTTAATATTTTTTTGTTACTTGCTTTTTTAAATTTTCCTTGGTTTTAGTTGGAGCATTTTTCCAAGTGGCACTGTTAAGAGATGCAAGTTTGCTGATGACACAAAACTGGGAGGATTGGCTGATACACCTGAAGGCTGNGATATAAATAAAAGTGATATGATCAGTCACATTTTTTATGAAAGTAGGCTTCTAATAAATGAAAATATTTAAAATCTTCTAAAACTTTAAGACAGAGAGAGGGACATCTTTGGGAGGAAGAGAAGCGGTATGCATTTCATTCGTCGGTGAATGAAAACATTAAACTTTTAAATACAGTTTTTATGCATAAAGATGAGTAAAAATGAGGACCAAATGTTGAAAAAAAATCATCATCTCTGCATTCAGAGGAGTTTTATTTACCAAGAGCATTTGAGGACTTGTGTCATGAACTGTATGTTTTAACAGAACAAACTTTCTGAGCTGTAACCCTTACTGCAGGTTCAAACTATCTTTAAAATAAAAATGTTGGTTTGGCATGGTTTGCATATTAATAAGACTTCAGTTAACTTCCTGATGGTGACCTTTTAGAGTCCTTTCAAAAGTGACCATATTTACTGTTTCCTTTGGACCATCTAGCATTCTGAACTGCTGCACACATGCATCTCCCTGATGCTTTTGCAGAATGCAAATGACTTCTGCTAGTTACCATGGGGACATGAGCAAGGACCATGAGACGCATAGCAACAATGATCCTATTTTTGCTATTTTTCTTTCATGACAAGGAAAGAGGAACTCCGACACATACTATAAATTTTTATTTCTGCTTATCTTTTTCTTACTTGCATACATTTACAAAACTTTTGCTCCCTTTTAGCTAACACATAATGGATATATGTTGGATCTTTAAAGAAAAACATGAAATCAGCTTACTATGTTTTCAGGTTGCTAAAGGAATAACAGGAAATTATTACAAGAACTTTTATAATGATGAAATAAAAACTTCTTCAACAATCTTGTGGCAGTAAAAGACACCTGACTGAATCATGCCACTTTTTACAAAATGAAAATGAAAACAAACTTTGGATAAAATCAAATATACATACACACATGCATATCTTGAGAAAGAGATATCTAGACTTTAAAAGAACAAGGGCTATTCTACACTAGAGTTTTATTAATTGGACAAGCATCAATGGAATGGAATGGATTGAGGGCCCTCTTTTTAGAAAATAAGTAGTGCTCTGGTAATTTTAAAAGTAGGCAGCTCTTAGCTTAATCTTTTAAGAGAGGACTTATCAGCACTGCTCCCTGGATTCTGGTTCTCTCTCGCTCCCTTTTTAAACATCTCAGGTCCTTTCTATATCTGTAATAATGGATATAAGCATTATTAATACTACAGCTTTCCTGGGAGATAAATCATACAGTAACAAGACAGAAATTAATGTTGTTTAATTACATGTGATTTCTTCATTCTTTTACAAAATTTCTATGAAAACCTCAATTTTATTAGATATCATTTTAGCAGGTAGATGTAATTATGTTCTCAAAAATTAAAGACAATGAGGACTTGAACTCTGTTACTGGCACTATTCAAGCTGACAGGCTGCCATAGCTCGCTATGCTTATGTTCCCTCCTCCACTGAATCCTTAGCCTTAGATGAACAAATGCTCTGTCATTATTTTGGTGCCACTATTCAGCTGAAATAATTTTATAGAAACATTTCATTCTCCAAGGACTAGATTGCTCCGAAATCTTTCAGACTCAAGAGCAATATATAACTAATTAGGTGAACAAAAAGAAATGGCAACTTTAACTGCCTGCATGACTACACTGATATAGAAATACCCTGACTTTTAGGGCAGCAGGAGTAGTTTGAGCAAAAGAGACAAACTTCTCACTATGCTTTCAGAAGTACACAGAGAAAAAGCAGGCGCCTGAGACACAATCTCCTGTAAAGGATTTTTGGGAACAAAATCCGAGAAACCAGTCCTTTGAGCAACTTTGTTTCTCATGTATGGATGGGGCAGGGTCCCTGTCTCAACAGAGGAGCACCACAAGGCAAGAGCCTGAGGTCGTTTGCAAATATGTGGTATATTAAAGGGGCAGCAGAAGACAGAATGTTTAATTAATGTCAGAGTGAATCTGAATTTTCTTTTCTAATACTGTTTGATTAATACTTAACAGCAGGAAGACACTGTGGCAGTCCTGCTGGAGAATCTGAGTATTTATAAGGGCCCATCTAGACCTGCAAACATTAGGTAGATCCAGAAGTAATCATAGCTTTGTAGCTGCTGGTGCAATATTTTAGAGTTAAACCAAACTTCTACCACAGAGCCTCACGTCACCCACCCCTATCCCTCCCTTCCCTCTCTCAGAATGCATTCAAGAGGTCCCCTTCCAGAAAGTAGCAGATGTAAATTATCAAGGGGGGTGTGTGTGTGAAACAGCAAATGAATGGAACAATGGAAATTAATCTGATATTATTGGACAATGCAGTTTAATTGAAATTACAGCAAACTATGCATATAAGGCAGATTTTCCACCTATTTATTTAAATAAGAGCTACATTTATGATATCCCATAGAGGGTCATAAATATTCACAGATCTAAATCTTCATTAGTACGCTAGCAAGTAAATTTTCAGAGCAATGCACAGGGATTTAACTGCATGTGTCCCATTAATGTCACTACTTTGAAAATTTACTTCCTATGAACTTCTAGAGAGAGGATAGGAAAAAAATGAAGAAGACTCTGTTGTAATTTTAAGATAACAGGGGAAAACTTGTCATCCCTTTGGCCCTCTGGTATTTTAATCAGTAAAAGAATAATTTAAATCACATCTTCAAAAGTAGGCTCCATTTTGGGCACAACCACAGAGGGTCACATTTGATCAAGAGTTTCTGCTGCACGCTACTAGACAATGTACTTATATACCTTTTCTTTTCCTGTAAATATTAACAATAGGCCAATTCTGCTTGTCTTCTGGGAAGACGTTAGTAGGAGCTTTTGGTCTTAAATTAGAAGTTAGACTGTATTTAGAGTCTGGAATTTAAAACTCTGTCAGTGGGATATTTTAATTCAGTTTTTAGACTTCAGTTCCCTTTTGGCCAGCTGTTAAGTTTCATTAATGAGAATAGAGAATGCTGTCTTTCTGTCATAAAATAAATACATTTATTTCTAGGTGTCAGATTTTTTATTCAATAAAAATAAATATTTTTTTGTCATTCATAGTATTACCAATATGCTTTTTCTTCCCCTGAAATATATTTAAAACAAATTTTTATATCCATGTCATATTTTCCTATTATGTCTATAATATAACATAACATGAGAACAATCACAATGTAGTTAATCACATATAGTTTTTTTCTAAAAACCAATTGTGACAGTTCATGCATCACTGATAATTTTACAGTTCATCTGGGAGGAACAAGGAAACCCATGGGAGAAACCCTTGCACTGAAGGTGAAAACTTAAAAGACTCAAGAGTTTAAGAGGGACTGTGCTAACTAATAGGTACTTTGCATGGGCATCACTACCAGAAAGACTCAAGGTGAACAGGCATTATAAGCCTGATTACAGTATATGGCTATGAGTAAAGCTGCAAATTCACAGTTGCTGGTTCAGTTGTGCATAGGTCCTTGAAGACAAAAAGAACAATTAAAGGTTCAGATAGTTCTAACACAGTTGTTGCTTTGCATCAGTCTCTGCTGTAGAGAATGGGTGTCATTTTCTTTGTTGGGTTTGCTTTGCCTGTCAGTGATATTGAGGAGCAATTAAAGATTGAGTTATCATAAGAAAAGATGCTGGAAGAAACTGATAATTGAAAAGTTTCAAGTCAACAGGTCTAAATGACAGACAACAGGGAATCCAGAAGAAGCTTAAGTTTGTGGGGACAAAGCAGCTAATAAAGTATACAGGCTTTAATTAAGTATGCCTACTATATCAGTAACTTAGAGGGAGGCAAATTTTATGTCTCTAATTAAAAAAGCCACAGAAGTGATCGAAGAAGTTACAGATGAATAAACATTGCAACTGTATTAGGAAAACAAAACAATAAACACCTGAAAGGCGAGGATGTGATAAAGCCCAGCCTGCAGAGCTTTCTGGAGAGTCTCACTGATGTGCTAAAATTCAGAGTGTCCCCAAAGTAATAGATAGAAGGCTGTTTATTCAGTCCTATGACACATAAAAACAGTCCCGCACATGAAATCAGTAAGGGAAGTAAATATTTGTGAACAAAAGCATTACTGGGGATCAAAATTTTCTGAGAGACAAGTGAAAGACTAGAATTAAACTGTCAGTTTCTGTTGTGGGAAAACATAGAGTGCCTCAAAATCCCATCCTGAAACTAACGGTTTTTTGATTTAGTCATGGTTTGGAGTAGCAAAGTAAGAACGTTGCAGAAGTTATGTACATTACAGAAGAGCAGAGAGGGCTGTGAGAAGGAGACCAGACACTGAGCTCACAGAGGCCATTCTTAAGATTCAATGCTGCTGAAGGACAGAAAATATGCTCTCATATACTTTAAACCTCATATACTCATTCCTCATATACTTTAAACCATTTAAAATTAACTTTTCTCCTGTTTCAGGGAAGAAGGATGCAAATGCAAGGAGAATGAGAGATGGCAGCTTATAAACTGGTAAATGTAACTATATGCTCAGGGTATTTTTCAACAGCCTATGGAACTCATTGCAGCTGCAAGTGATGAAGGCTGGGAATTTATGAAGATTAAAGAGGCTCTGACTTGCATTTTACAAAAACAAGTTAAGAAAATAACCCTTGTACAGAATTATAGTTACTAATTCTAAGAAAAGGGAAGCAAAGAAATTAAGGAGATTTAACCTTGTGTTGGCTTGCACTTGTCTTTAAAGTAATAAATCTGCCTGCAGCTGGGTTTTATATTCTTCACACCAGTAACTAATTGTGCAAACAGAACGTGTGCTTCTTGATCCAGAAAATAGTGTCTGTAATCTGATTTTTTTTCAGCTTCTCTTCTGATTCCTCAAATTCATTTATTCAAATTGTAGAGGAAGGAGTGGCAAAGTCAAAGTGTTAAGACAGACCTTAATTTTTTTTCTTTTTCACTCTCTGGACTGAAAGACAGTCAGCACTTAGCATCACAATTGCAACCACAGCTGGGAAACTGAGCAAGTAGGGAGTGCAAGATTAATTTTACATTTGATCTCTGAAGAAATATCACCAAAGGGATCTGGTCTAGAATTCAGTGGATAATCATAAATTATTCTAAGGCAATGCCCAGCGAAAGCAGGGATGTTTAAACATGGGGTTTGAGAGGCAATGAAAGAGCAAATTATGACAGGGAACGACCCAAGGCGTGGCAGAATATGTAATGAAAATGTTGCCAAGCTAATGATATGTAGATGTATGAATTGGGAGGAGAAGGTGAGTCTGAGGCTGGATAAAAATACAACCATTAGAAAACAAGTCTTTTAAATAATAGTTCATTCTCACTTGTGTCTTTGGAATCTTGATTTATTTTATTTTCATGTGCCTGCTTGCCACCTGAAGGCTCCTCTACCTCCCTGTGCCTTCTGTTCTGAGGTTGTGACAAGTGTGGAAGGTACTTCAATTACAGAAAAAATGAGGTACAAAGCTGTGACTGTTTTTCTGTTTTTCTCCCTCCCATAGTAACTAGGACATTTTAGGAACACAAATCTGAGGAAGATAAGAAAAATAAAAGATGTTTTAAATGTATGCAGAGAGAATCAGAACTGCCCTAGACAAGCAAAGGACAATTTCCTAACATTAATCTACACAGAAAAGAAGATTATTTTGCCAGTTTAGTTTTAAGTGCAAAATCTTTCATACACCTCCAGAGAGGCTCTTTACTGGCAGAATAGTAATATAAAGACACTAATGTGTCAAATCAAAATGTCACTCCCCTCCCCCTTATACAGATTAATTTCTCTCCCTCTCTTTGGCTGTCTCCCTCTGCACTCTCCAAGTTTAATCTGCAGTTTGACTTCAAATACAATAATTCACTATCTCTAGACATGTGCTTAGAGGACTGCCTATAATTGCAGTTCTGAAGAGATTAATACCTTATATTGATCCCCTATTTCTTCATCTATCTTAGCAACATGTGGGTTTTTTTAAGAAAAGAAAAAAAAATTTGTTTCACAAAGGGTCCTGGTTTATTGTCTATTCATACACCGGTTAGCACTCATGTGTTCCCCTAAAACCACTGTGGTAGAGCATGTAGAGTACATGTATACTTGTATTTAATGGTTAAAGTTGACAGCATATGGAAAAAGCTAGAGTATAGAATGAAAGCCTGCAGAAGTGTCTATTGATTTGAAAAGACAGGCTTTATCCATTCAAAATAACCGTTGCTGCTAAAATGTGTTTTGTGTCCCAGTTCAATGGCTATGCATTACAGGCAAAATGGATGTCTCCTATACCCTAAACTGTTGTAGTATTTCTTAAATTAACATTATTGTTTTGGAATGTATAGCATTTCCTAACAAAAGTGAGCTATGTTTTAATTTGGTAAACAGTTTTTATCACTGAGGCCATTTATCTGGTCATTAGATTAGCAACATTTTTCTTTTTTTTTTTTTAAAAAGAAGCACTAAAAATGGAAATGCAAAATTAATATGAAACAACAGGATTTATAATATTCTTCAGAGTGTCCAGAAAGAGTTTGTTTCAATATTAAGGGACACCTGCAGATATTTAAATGCATTTGGCTTAAATATGCCCAAAAAACAGCGTAGTGTGAAACTAGGAACTACATTAAGGGAACCATTAAGGAAAGTACTTTCTAAAAGGTTTGCCTTGATTCTGTGGTATGCTGAATGTCTATAATTCCTGTTTATTTAAATGAGAATTGATGAGATGCAAGATCTTGAAGTATATCACAGTTGATCCACATAGAGTATAAGATGTCTTTTTAATTACATAGCATATATCTGTGCTGTTTTTGTAAAAATACATTTGTCACCCTTCAATGAAGGAAGTACATTTAAAGTGACAAATGTACGTTACATAGATATAAAAGGTTGATACTGATGATTCCATATCTGGGGAATTTAGAAATATATAGGAATATATGCAGGAGTACAAATAAAGGTGGTATAGTCTGCTAAATATTTTTAGAGATAAAAGAGAATATCCACTATTTGAATTAAATAATGTCAGCACAATAAATAAAATACTTAGACTGAAAAAATATCAAGAACCAAACAACTTCTATAGAAAATGACAATATGCAATCTTACACTGCATTCAAAATTCTCTCAGCCACTCTATAAATAACTGGTGCTATGTGCATTTAAAGTGAATTTCTGGAGCTTTACTGCGCTGATTGTTAATACCAACCCCTTGACCATGTATTATGTACTAAATGAGTCTACCCTTCAGTTATAATATTGAGGCAATATGATTTTGGTCTATGATTTATGCATAGAATATCTATGCATAATACTGCTAGTTCAAGATATATTCAGAAAGGAACTTAATTTGAAATATCTTTGGTTGTGTAAATTTAAACTAGAAGCTTGTGAATTTTTCCAGTTAACATGATACTTGCAAAAAGATAGAAAAAAGTATATGTATTGTTGACTGGCACAGACTGTGACTGCATTAGTATTTTGGACTCTTTTGCAGAGCAATTTTGGCACATGAGAACTGGATTTTGTTCAGATGAAATTAAACAGGAATCCCTGATTCAGGTGCAGATCTAATGCACTACAAACCCTAATGGGCTTTAACCAATGATACGGGCTCGGGACTGTTTCAAATCATGTACATAGTGAGGACAATCAATTCCGCAGCAGACTAAATGCAGCCTGAATAAAATGAACAAATTGCATATAATATTTGGGCTTCAGGATCCACTGATTTGATCTAAGTTCCTACTGAGCTAACCTGCTTGCTAATGTAAGCATAGTTATATATTTGCTTTCAGATCACCAGTGGCTTCCCTATTAAGGCCAGAAGCATAAATTGAAAATAACAGAGACTTGGAATTAAACAAAAGCCTTCATAGCTTTAGCCACTTATTTATTTTCATTAAAAACTTCACAGAAGCAAGATCAGGTAGAATTAATGAAAAAGTCTTTTCTCAGTGAGGACAAAATATAACCCTGATTAATTTTCATCCATTATTTGATTCATTTCTTGTCAGTTATGTGGTCAACATCAACATATTTACTGGTTTACCTTTTCATTGTAAAACTGAACAACTGAGATGGGAAAGCATAGGTTATCCAGACCCAGAAATTTACATTCAATGAAGTGTTTTATTACCAAAAAGACAGGGGGCAGAGTGGTTTTAGGAAAGCAGTAATGTGAATTTTTGTTCCCATAATGTAAGTTTAAATGGGAATGACAAAATTGAGAACATAAAATTTCAATGCAACAGTGAAACAAGAACTTTTTCTATATAAGCCAATCAGTAATACAAAATAAGAGAAAAATGGAGATGTCTTGAGGCAGTAAATTAGATATTTCTGGGTGTTCCTTTTATGTACAGAAACTTTCTGATGTTGGTAAATGAGGCTTTTAAACATTAAAATAATACAACTCCCATTAACAGCATTATAGTGTACATTTTCAAAAGACAAAAGTCTGAATGATAAAAGCTTGTATTTTTATTTCTAATTTCACTTCATATTTGACTTGGTGAGATGATATGAACTAGGGAACTAAATTTCAGTGATAATAGTGACTAGCTGAAGTGTAAGAGTACATTATTTGCTTCTATTCACAAATAATTTATGCAGGTTGTAATCTATCATGACAACCCTGGTTAGTTGATGAATACATTATTAACCAAAAGCAATCGCTGACAATTTTTCAATCTTTAAGAAATATAAGTCTTGCTATCCCATTGAAACTAGTGATTCAGCAGGGATGCTTTAAACCTTCAGTTAAAATATTCTGTAAATCTTTGTCATGTAGATATAACTTGCATTTTTCCTTTGCTAGCTTCTACTCTCCATCAACATTTTTCACTCAACCCCTTTTCCGTATCTTGAAGGATACCACCACAAATATTTTTTGCAGCTTGAGTTGTATCAATGGAGATTTTATTTCCTAGTCCTTTCTACCTTAGATATGCCCACCTTAGATTCTGGCAGCCATCTTCATCAAAGTTTCTGAGCTAGCCCTATATCTCTGTAACTTTATCTTCCTTCCTGTAAACTTTATAGCTATGCATTGCATTACTCCATTGATTTGTATCAGTCTGCTGTATTTCTGCAGGAGCCATCACATCAAGACTCCTCTCCTTTTCTGGGCACTGTACCACATCTGTCTTTCATTTCAGATGTTTCACACTACTGAGAAAGCATTTATAGCTATTTTTGTCCATCTGCCCACTATGCTTTGTAAAGGACTTGTTTATTTTAAGATAAAGTCATCCTAAAGACCAAAGTCATAGAGAAATTACAGAAATTTCAGAAACACAAATACTGTTTCACTTGTCATTGTACATAAAATAAAATGCAAAATGTAAGACTCATGTTTTATATCACAAAGATTTAAGAATTTGGGAGGAATTTTGGGAATGACAAAATGATGAAATCTACAAGGCACCTGAATGAGGAGACTGCACAGGTATGTTGAGAGCTGTTTAGATCCAAATTGACGTGCACTGCAAAAAGGGCAGATGAAGAAAATTCCTTGCCACGGGCATAATCAGATCTGGGTTAGTCAGAATAAGGTCTGCCAAGGCTTCTTTCTCAAATAATAGAGAAAAGCTTTATGAGTTTTCTCTAAATTTAATATGAGATGGTAGTCATTTTATTATATCTCAACATTACCCAAATTACCTCTAAATCATGGCCACTCCTGTTTCAGTTTTGCCAATCCTGGTGGCCCTGCAGGGCCTGCCTGCTGCCTTTGGGCAGCCGGCTCACAGATCAGATTTGATGATGAAATCTAAGAGTTGAAGGTTGATGCTGAAAGTACTGGCAGAGTAATGCTTTGTGTTCAGCTGGGCTTTCTCAAGACTGTGGGAAAGGGCTGAAAATACGATGACTCCATGGAGTTATTTTCATAGAGTCAAGCAGGACTAAAAGAAACAGTCTCGATTTCCACAGTATGAGGTAGTAAAATACAAAGCAGATGAGATTCTTTTTTTCCTGTAGGTAAGGTGGAGGAAAGGAAGGTCTTGGAGATCCTCACTGAGCCACAGAATCATGGCATGACAAACCAATGGTTCTGTGCAATGACTCAATGTGCCATTTCCATTGCAGAGCTTGACAATGAATCACTGCAGACCATGAAGCTGACCAAGGCACATTGTCTGAATGTCAAGCTATGATCAGTGCTTTTTCCCACCTGTCAGACAAGGAATTCTGCAGCCATCTGCTTTGACTATCTGAGTCTGTAGCGACTGTCTGTCCTACAGGCATTACAGAGATGACAACTAATTTATACATATGTGCTTTTACTTTATATCTAGCGCAGGCACTGAGAGCAGAGAAGTGACTGCAGTGTAGACATTTACTAATTAAAATTTACTTTAACAGGCACAATTTGTTGCCATATGTCTGTCAGACCCCCCAGCTGGAGGCTCATTGGACAGAGGCTTTTTACTGCCTACTCCCTTCGATGAGTCTTTGGAATTTTTATAAGTACTTTGCCTTTTGGCAGAGCACCACAACATGATAGTAATAATAAATAAGAATACACATAAGAAATGTAATAAAGAACCATAAGCATTACTTTAATCTAGTTCTTATTTAATCATTCTGACATTATTACTACAGAAAAATAAGATTATATTCCCACTAGTTGACTCACTTACTTCCATGATAAATCAATTCCGCAGCTTATGTTCAAAGAAAGACTAGCATTCCCCAAATTCTGAAATGTATGTGCCAGATATCACTTAAATAGTATCTAGGATTTATTTTGGATAGAGACAGACAGACACTTGTATTGGCAAGAACAGCTGCAGAAATGTTTTAGGCTTTGACCTTCAACACTGATGATGATGATACAAAGCTGTTTTCTCCAGTATTTGCTCTGAATGCTGTTTGACTTTCTACTTTGAAGCTAGCTCCAGCAATTCCTTCTGTGTTCTTGTGTCAACCCTAGAATAATTTCTCCACCAATCTCTTCATATTCTTTTCTCCTGTATCCTCCATTTTTTTTTTAACCCATCTAAATCACTGCTTTTCCTTCTTTCCATCTCGATTAAAAAATATAAATTTCATACTGTCAGTTGCACAGTAATGCCCTGTTTGCATGTTACAGTTCTTACTATCCTTAGAGCATAAGCTTTTTGGGAATTTGAACTATCTCTTCTAGTTCTCTGTATTATCCAGGGCTGGAATCAAGGCTTACAGTATCAGGGGTAATAATAGCATATGCTGTAGCTTTTCAGTAACCAATGACATAAAGCCAATTTTCATAAGTGCTAATTCAGTTAGCTAGATATTACCTGTGCCTATAAGCCCAACTAAGAAGTAGAATAATAGAGACTATAAATGGCAGCTTTCAGTAAGGTCTTTGGATATTTATCTATGGCAAAGGGACATTTTGTCCACTGTATTGCTATATAAAATCATTATGTGTTTTAAAATAATTTGCTATTCTATTAACAGTCTTTCTTTATTCGCCTTAACTCATGTGGCTCATTGGCCTTCTTTATGAATCTGTCTTCAGTAAGTATGAGGATAGTTATAGTTCTTATTGCTTTGCCTAGTTTGTTATAAGCCTTTATATTCTAAAAAAATATCTTTGTGGATCAGATCCTAGTTCTTATGAAGACAACATAAGACATGGACTTAACACAGTGATCACTATGTCACAGATACTTTTCAGATACTTTTGAAATGGTTTCTAGACTTCTGTTCTCTTTCCTAACATCTCTGCTGGGGTTTCACATTATCCCAAGTATTACCTTTGGAGCTTCATCTAACACAGGTTCTTGTTTGCACTCCATGATCTCCCCACATCAGAAGTACCAGTGCTGTCTGACATGGACCACTAGTACACCAGCTTAGCTCTCACTGCATGAGGAGCATGGATCAGCTCCAGCAGGTGAAAGGCTTAAAGTGAGAACAGGAGCACTGCAAAGGGGCTATACACAACAGCCTCCACAGATTTTATTTCCTAATAGCAATTTAGAAATGTATTATGTCATTACTATTACCACTGTTCATCCTGCATACTTGCAATGAGACTGCTCAGCATTGCCAGTGCCAGGCTGATAGACCCCAGCTTGACTGTAGGGCCACTAGTACAGATCTGGGTGCCTCTCGTTCCTGGTCCCGTGGGGGCTACGGCTGTGAACATTTTTAAAGAGCACATAAAGTAGGCCACAGACGAGATGTGTTGGAGGTGACATTGGTTTAGGCTGGCCCCACAGGCTGGCAGAGATACCTGGAAACAGACCGCAGGGGCTGGAGAAGGTGTACCCATTGCCCTCTGGCACCCAGCATTCCAAGGCACAAGCTATGTTTGTAGTCACGCCAGCTAGGCACCCCAGCTGTGACCCACTGACTTAACTGCAGCAACACACCAGGGACATTTGCCAAATATGACCTCCAACGGTTATCAGGAGACTGTGTGGCAGGAGACTGTGTGGCAACAGACAATGAGGCAAAGCCTTTGTTCTCTATAAACTAGAGAATCACCTGAGACACAATAGCAGAAAATGCAACCACTGAAAGAGAGGAATAGCTTTGGCACATTTTTATTTGAATAGAAAATAGTTCAGTGTACATTTTTACAGTCTCTGAATAATTTAAGAATGCAAACTCTTTAGAAATTACCTTAATATTCAAATACTTAGTCAAGGTTTTCCACACTTCATAGTGGTTTACCTCATACAGAAAACTTGTAGTTCTGTCTGAAAAAGGGTATTATAGCAGCCAGAAGCCTCCCAAATTTATATGTGCCTGTAAAAATTATTTGCAGTAGTTTTTACTGCATTTTTCTTGCATTTAAACTCTCTATCTGTTTTGGACATCTCAGAAGTCAGATAGTGCTTTCAATCCCACTATGTATGGGAAGGAAAAAGCATTTCGCTATGCTTTGGATATTTAAAATACTTAGTACAAAAAAAGTTAGTAAATTTGAAGAAATAGTGATCTGGGAAATTAGTCTTAGCACCAGGCAATTGACAAGGATAAACTGAATACCAGCATGTGAACATATAGTTCAGCTGCACAGAGCTTAAAGGCCTGGCAAGCTACATAATTTTACAAACTGTTTCTCAGTTGACCCTTCAGGGTACAATGAAATGCTCTTCAGTACAGCTCCCTGGAAACTGGTAGGAGACTGTGCCTTCTTTAATGCTTAAGAGGCTATTGAGTAATATGTGATTCATACAGCCATTTCTGATGCTGACTCATGGAGAGGGATGTGTGGACTGATCATGGCCTTGCATATATTTTCCAGATGCAGAGCTATCAGCTCATCCAAATCTCCATCCACCTCAACAAACACCATCATGAGCAGAATAGGCAGTTGCCCTCTGTGAGCTCTCCTGGGAAGACAGAGCTGGCACAGAGCACAGACTAGAAGAGAAAATATCACCAATTGTACACAAAAGAGACAAAAGAACGTGATCTAGGGGAAGAGGAGAAAAAGAACGAGCCATGAGGTGAATGTTCAAGGCATATGGGGAGGGCAGGTGACATGGGAGAGAGGCTTGCACAATACTGTTTTTTATTGCAAGTAATTTTTATTCACAAGACACTTGAAGACATCCAGCATTTTTTTGATTCAATTTGCTTGACTTACAGCATCAAGGAGAAACACAAGTTTTTCCTGAGATCTTACAATCCCATTTTATTGAAAGGGAAGTCTATGCACTGACAGTACAAGTTGCACATATTTCAAGTCTCATGTTCAATTTTCTCAGAAAATATAAAGGCTTTTTAGGTTTTTCCAAATAATAGCAGATAAAGCTACACATGTGTCTACACATGCACACACATACACACAGCATTTTTCAGATTTGTAGCACATGCAACTGGAATGTTACCTACAAGACTAATTGTCTTGCATGAACTGGGGTTAATCACCGAATACAAATAAAAAACAAAAAAGGAGTTTGACTTACATGACCATGTGACTACAGAGCAATTACAGGAAAATTCTTGTACCTTTCCTACCAGCCTCTCCAAGCTTTAATCCCTAACAGTAATTTAGAAATGTATGGTATCATTATTATTATGGTTGTTCATTCTACATACTTCAGTAACCTACAGTGCATTATTATTGGTCTCCATAAATAAATTTATGCCTTTTACATATGCACATGTCCCCACCCTTCCTGGTCAGGCATTGCAAATTCCATTCCAAATTGTGAAAATTCACAGGTGCTTCAACTCTTGCAACACACAGGAGTTTAGCAGATTTACAGTGTAATAAAAAAAAAATAAAAGAGCAATCTACCAAACTGTTAGAAAACAGCCAGGCTATTGCATGTGCACAGCCATTTTGCCTAGCCACTGTCTTCCTAGCCTCATATTTATCTTTACTCTGTATGCTACTCAAAATTGTATTTGAAAATGGTGAATTAAATCATCTGAAAAGAAAACATCTTGCCAAGG
Organism: Chloroceryle aenea; assembly: GCA_013399075.1. Lineage (NCBI taxonomy): Eukaryota > Metazoa > Chordata > Aves > Coraciiformes > Cerylidae > Chloroceryle > Chloroceryle aenea. The sequence continues at coordinate 32,219 of VWZY01008978.1, forward strand.
GTTTTGGTTTGGGAACCTACCTACTTTTCTTCTCAAATGTCAACAGGGTTCAGTCCCACCTTTCCAAAGTCCAGATTCTTCTTTTAAATCATCAGATTTGAGACTGTAGTCTTTTGGTACTTTGTACCTGCAGCAAACGCAGTCTTGCAAGGAGTTCAGCACCAAAATTTCCCTCTTTTGAAGTGGTTAAGATGCTTGTGCTTCCTTGATTCAATGTTAAGTATGAGGGGAAAGCTCTACCAGACTATTCATCTGAGAATGAGTTTTCAATTGCAAATCACACAGCTTTATGTAAGGACAGCACAGACCCCACCCCCATATTGCATGTCCAGTTTCCTGAAATGAAAGTATTTTACTTGGAGTCGGTATTCCTCCATTCATATGTGTTTCTTTTTGCATAAGCACTTTTGACAAGTTCTTTCTTTGTGTTTAGATTTTATGCCTCAATCGGGGCTTTTTCTTTCAATTCCTTTACTTTTTATAGTATCTTAAATATATTATTCCAGGGAGTAGCCATAGATAGAGAAAATAATCTCTGGCCAGAGGCTAACTGTGTTGGTTTAACTGATTAAAGGCTAATCAAACTGATAATCAGCAGTGAGAAGAGGATCATTTACAGGTAAACGAATCCAAGTGATCAGATCAGTGAAGAACAGAAAACACCAAGTTTTGGCACAACAAGGAATGATTAAACCATCGTCCCTGGCATAGAACCCACCAAAGAAACTCTCTGTCTGACAGACTAAGGCTGTTCCTTTTAAAAGTGTGTGATCAGTAGTAAGATGCAGTGGAAAGAGAATTTTGGGGTAGAGCAGATGAGACATTTATGATCATACAATATCTGTTGGATGTTTAGGGGAGGGAAGGAAGGATGATAAAAAGAGTGATCAAGGCAGATCAGGGAGGAATAAGCATAGGAAAAAGAGGAAGGAGGATAAAAGTGTCCAGTCAGCAGGCAACTTACAGTTCATTTTTCAGAGCACTGTGCTTGATTATAGTCTGTTCTATTTTCTTATTGAATCCTACAGGTAAGTGTGCCCCGTCCCGTTCAGAGCTGGTGCAGGTGGCGACTGCTAGGGACCTTGCAATGGGGCAGGCCAGTAGTGGGACATAAATAGTGATGCTCCCGTCTCATGGAGAGCATGCCTGGGGTAGGGGCACAGGCCAGGGTCAGCTGTTGCAACCACCCACAGTACATGCCTTTGTGTGAACTAGTGAACTTCAGTCAAGACTAGGAGGTCAGTAGAAAAGAGCAGAGCTATTAAAGTGATTTTCTCTTCCTCAGGGATGGTGATCACACTCCAGAGTGGCTGGAGCTGGGATCTAGGATGAAATGAGCAACCTTAGCTCTGGTGCAGAAAGGGGAGCTCTCTGGGGTCCTGTGAGTTCAGCTACCTCAGACTCTGCAGTAGTTATCCTGTTTGATGATTGTCACTGGTCACCACTGGTGAGTCAGGGACACAGGATTGTGCCATATGTAACTGCTCAGACATGCTGGCTGCAGGGGCTGGATGTTGTCACTTTGCTTCTACTTTCTTGTTAAAACAACAAAGTTGCTTGCTTTCCTGTAGAAAGCAACGGGTTTAGGAAGACTAACAAGACTTCCATGGCAGCAGTGCTGTATATCTTGTTGCACAGGCATGTGACAATTCTTTTGGTTTCAAAGCACAGGAGTTGGAGTGACAGAATGAAGCATAGAACAGTCAAGAAACTACCTCATGACTGTGACAGAATTAGCTGAAACACTTTACTGCAAGGCTGAAAAAGAGCAGATTCACTGTCCTGAAAAAGCAGTCAAAAAAAGGAAGGCAAGTCTAACATTTTCTGTCTTTTATTAACTGTCTTCAACTTCTAATAACCCTCTTCTGGTGGTGGTTTGTTTTCTTTTTTTTCTGCAGGAAACAATGTTTTTCGAGTAGTAATATAATCTCAGCTTCAGAAGTACAGCTTATCCAGAGGAGATTTATTTTTCTTAATTCAATGAGGTAAAGATACATCTAACCAAAGGCTCCTGAGAAGTATAAACAAGGTATGCATTTTTATAAAACCTACTGAGCAGAAGAGAAAATAAGCACACACATATGTAAACATAAATACATATATGATATTAAATCTTCCTAGTACACTAATCATAAGATTTTCACTCCAATCAATTCACCACTTCCATTGCCATTAAAGAGGTTTGGGACAACAAATGAAATTTGCTGAGTAATGAGAAGGCCAACTATTTTTGACAGTGATAGTCCAAAGGGAAGGAAGCAAGTTGCAGAGATGATCTTCCATGCTTGAAAATAGACTTTTCCAATTTGATTAGGAAGCTATTAGGGTGAGTGTCTCCACTGATTATGGTGTCCTGCAGAAAGACTGCTGAACTTGGAAGAATCCAGGATTCAAAGTAATTTATAACACTCTGGAGAACCATTGCACATCCTCCATAAGAGTATCCAACAGTTTGATTCCTATTAAATATTAATGGGTCTGGCCAGTCATATCTAATAAGGAAAATCTGAGTATCGCCTTGCATTATATGATACTCCTAAATACTGTATAACAGAAAAGTTAGCATCCTAGCAACCTCTCCACCTTCATTTAAATTCATATAAAATGAAGGCCAAGCTGAGAAAAAAATCTGTAACAGCAAGACTCTGACAGACTCACAAGTCTCATTTATGTTAAATTTTCTCATTTATGTTACTAAGCACCATTTCAGATATCAGGACTTCATTGCACTAAACTACTGTACAGTGATAGAATAATAAGAAAACCTCTTTCCCCAAGTGATTTCAAGACATAATAGATGTATTAAGGCAAAGTAGGTCCACAAGTCCCACCAGCAAATCAAGCTGCATAATATTAATCAACATAAAAAACTGTGGGCTCAGTAATCTTACACAGTCCTGATGTCTCTAGACTGGAATACTCTTTTCCCTCTACATCCTATCCATCAACACTCCAAGCCTGCCTATCAACAGTTTGAATACATCAGGGACTGATATAAACATTAAAATTCTTCATTATAATGAATTTCCTCTATTATTAAGAGAGACTAGCAAAGCTAAATTGAATTAGCATTAAATGGATATATTCAAACACATTATTAGTCAATGTAATAAGTCTGCAACCTAATTTATACCCCAAAAAAATCACAGCAAAATAAACATAATTAAAACCACCCAGGCTGACATATGTCAGGACAAAGTATGTAGTTGAAGATAACTACCACTGATTGTGAATCACATAACAGGAACGGAAATGAAACTTTTTGTTAACTTTAAGAGGTGTCATGCCTAATTCTGATTCTAATCTAGATGATATTAAACCTGTGGTTTAATGAACTTGGCCATCAAAAAGACACACTAACAGGCAAAAGTTCACAGAAGCAATGCAATTCGATTATTTGTTTGCTTTCCATACTCTGCTGCACATCTATGAATGTAAGAACAACACAGAAAGAAAAAGGCAGTTTTATGTGTCATGTGGCTACTTAAGCACTTCTTACTATGCCTTACAGGTAGCACTTACAGCTTTTCCACCCAAAACCTGATCTTGAAGATTGCTTATGAAAGAAGCCAAGAGGGATAACCTGGCACTAGGCTGAGAGGTAAGTATCCAGTAGGCAAATTCTTTTTCTCTCTTGCTGCTAAAGGGAAATACAAAATTCATTTGTTAAGGGGACAGTTTCCTTGAAATTAAATTAGCCCTCAATTTTTCAATTAATATAAAAGAAGAAAACACACTTCTTTGTAATATTTCTTTTTTTTTAGCAGTTGTTCCCAGCCAGTTGGTAGCTCTCCACTTGCATGTCCTGTGGGAGCTGCTTGGTGATCTAGTTGTCCATTTGTGATCTAGAGTGCACACTCCATTGTCACTTACCTTTTTTGTGGGACAACACAGGTTTGGAGCTGTTGAAAGATAACATAAGAGTGAAAGGAGTTACACAACCTATGTCTAAGACATACCTCTTCCCCACATTCAGATGTTTCCATGCCAGCTTCTTCCTTCCTCCCATGTTCTGGGCATGCCCACAAAACTGAAGTCTGGAAAGGTGCTCCAGGTCTCAGGGCTGCAGCCTGCTTTGCATCATGCCCTGTATAGTAACATGCTTGCCAGACAAGACTGAAGGTCAAACTGTCATAGCCTTTGCAGCATCCTGATCTTTGGGCAGTCACTGCAGATATCAGGGTGCAACTGCACACTTCTTGGAAGAAAGCTGTGGTCCCAAATGCCTGCTAGTTGAGCAGAAAAGAGAGATGATCATAACATCTCCTTTACTCTCACCAAGTCCTGCTGAACTTGTACTCTGCCATTCTCAGGAAGAAACACAGAACAGGACTGCTTAGTACCTGCAACTCAGCAGTACTCTGGCTCTGACATCTTCTCTAGATTCTCATGTCAAAGAGACCACAAAGCTTCACTTCATGACCAGAGGCTTGGTTTTCATCTTGGTCCCCATGCCTGTAAGAAGCTGCACAGTGAACTCATAATGAAATGAGAATGTTGTATATGGAAAATCCCATATTTTTTATTCTGCAAAGGCTGGAATGTCAGAAGCTGTCAGCTCTTCTAGATATAAAAATTGACTTCATAATGATACCAGGTACACAAACAGAATACTCGATAGTAATGCTGTTATTTAACAATGCTGTGAGAATTCATTTTCCTATGGAGATTTAATCGTAATTGTAAATGCACCTTAACAAGCAGAAGTTTGTAAAATAATAATTCACTGTGTATACTACTTATTTAATGCTCTATGAGTCTGCCTTTAGTATGTTAAATAGAAGTAATTTTTAAAACCACCTTGCATTTCTTAATGAGCTGTGATTCTGAGTTGTCACTTTGACTGCATAGATTCTGGACCCAGTCTTTTGCTTTGCTTCATCCCTGCTTCCAAAGATTGTGCAGAAGTAGATAGAAGTCTAGTTGTTGTCTTTCATTATCAGGTATATAAAAAAGAGTGGAAATAATTATTTAATAGTTTTGATAGACCACCAAGACTTCATTGTCAAAAAACAAATCCTAATTTGTCTTTCTATATTGTTATCTTCTGCTGCATTTATCATTTCCTGTTCATCCCTACTAAAGATTAGAAAGTGTTTGCTTAGGCACTAATACTGTTCACATCAAATACTTCTTCTTATTAACTAGAAATGCTAGTTTTGACAACATTAATTCTATTATTAGGTCTGCCTTGCCAACAAAACCATGTTAATTTTGAGAAGCTCTGCTTCCTATCTCTACTTTAAGCCAGTCGAAAAAGAGAGAAAAACAGTTTGCAAGTTGTGAAAGCACAATGCCATGCTCTTCTCTCCTAGATAATTTATCATAAAAATATACTAAATGTTATGATTCATATAGTGAATTGCAATGTATTTAAATTTAAATGAAATCTACAGCAGGGACTAACATCCAACAGAGCAGAAATAATAGAGAATTTGAGTTTCTTTCTTCTATAGTTTTTTCCTCGATCGAGTCTAACAACCATTTTTCTAGTACCTACAAATATCTCAGATAGATGATATTTAATGGCCTGTCTTGAGACATGATTTTTAATCCTCAGAGGACTAGTCCAGAAAATCCTCAAATATAAAAAAAAAACCAAAGCAACCTAAAGTTGATTTATAGTTTACACTTCTCTTCATAACCGTGATGGAGAATGAAATGCATTTTTTTGGGATTGTAAGGAATTTAATGAATGAAGATATATGATGGGTTCTAAACTATGCATGAATTAGTGAGATGAAAATATATTTAGCAATAGTGTATTCTTATTCTCACCCAGGCTGGCAGATAAGAGAAGGTAGCTGTAATTATTCTAATTCAAGGCTATAATATCTCTAAAAAGCTCTAGTGAAAATACAGAAAGCAAATTAAAAAAAAAAAAGAAAAAATAGTTGAAAGAATAAATACATTGTAATTCCTGCCTAGCAGGTCAAGTGATTAGCTTCAGATTCAGGTCATATATGCTAAAAATCTGGCATTTAATTTACTGAAAAATAAGTTAAACGAAAAGGGAACTGAAACCACCATGTAGATAGTTTAAAAGAAAATTCAAGGCCAGTCACAACACACTTTCTTAATTTTTACTTTTTTTTTTTTTTTCAAATTAAGAGGAATGTTTAAAAGCTTTAAACTACTTTGAGCAAAAATTTTTCAATAATCTGGAAATTAAATAATTGCATTATGGCTGTATAGTCCTTTTAAGTTAACTCTTAAAAGGTAAACAAATATGCAATTCAAAACCAACAGTTAAAGGCTTTTTTTAGAAATATATATATTTATATATAAAGCATCTATCACCATATTGCTAAGCATTCTTTTAGCATTCCTAAACTGAACCATTAATTTTGATGCCCAACCAGCTATCCTACCAACAGCTTCTTCCTCTTCATTACCCACATGACACTCTTTGTCTTGCAATACCAGATGAAAATATAAAGTAATATGATAGTGAAACCTATCTAGAAGGGTAAAACACATTCCCCCACATGCATGAACAGTTCACACCAAACAGCAGACACACCTCTCACCTGGAGCCACTCATTAGTAACTCATCTGCCCTCCTGGAGCTCAAGTATCAAAACTCTCTGGCCATTTCAAAAGAGATTAAAGCACACAACTTGGTCTTCTGGACTGGCACAAAGGTCCATAAACACTGCAAATTCACACATAGTATGTCGTGGCAGCTAGTTCTTCACTTATCCAGCAATACTTGCTCTTCTTACCTGAGCTATGTCAGTTCTAGCCAACAGCAATATCCAGCTAAAACTTTTAGGTAAAATAGTACTGATAACATATCTACAGGCCAATTTTAAGTTCATCTCATTCTTCTAGGCTGAGAAGAATCTGCATTCAGTCTTGGCTTTGGAAAGTAAAAGTAATGATGTAGGTAGTTTCTATTCATGAATGACAGTGGATATTTTTCATACTGTTGGACATTTCTGCAGCATTTAGAAACACTGTCTCAGGGTCAGGTAAAATTCTCTGACATAGAGGAAGAAATCCATATGTAATGTATCAGAATGTTTCTCCAGGAATGTACAAAAGAAGCAGTCACAGCCAGCCATACCTCCAGCGTTGGCCTTACCGTATGGAATAGAAAAGTAGTCCCTCTGGAGAGGGGAAGTGATGCCACTGCATAAGCACAGTCAGAAAAAAAGGATTAAAGGAAACATCTGCAGGATATTATACAGCTCTGCCAATGCATTGCTGTGTAAAATCACCCCACTGTTGACAAGAAGACCTGTTGCTTTATATGATGAGTTTATGAATGAAAACCAGATTGCTGAGGCTAGACACAAAGAACAAGATTAATAGCTCAAGGGAAACACTTGAAAGAAGTCTTAGTGCTTTTTATTTGAAAATATAAGCCACATTTAGTCATTTTTTTCTGCAGTTAGAAAAAATTGTATAAGATTTCTCACTAATACCAAATGCTTCTATTGTTACAAAGCACCTTGCTATCCTGAAAAAACACAACTGGCTTTATACATGCATTTCATTGTTACTTTTCCGTGATAAACCTGACCATGAGTGGATCAGGAAACTGCATGAACATGAATATACAAAACCTGTCCTAATTATCTTATTAACTGGCACTTGCCAGTCTTTATATATATAGTTGTCTAGGATACACCTAGAGGACCAAGCTGAATAATCCATTTAATAACTTTATACTGGAACAGATGATCTTATTATTATTAAATAATATGCCAGAGTCGATCTTAAGGTAGGGAGTAGACTCTGAGACTGCCAGATTAATTTCTTCAGGAGCTGTAAAATTAAAGTAGTGACTAAATGCTTATGCTATTGCCCAACTTATAGAGAGAGAGCATCAAGTACACTGAAAAGTACCTACTTACCAAAACAAGACTCTCTTTGTATACTCTGAGGGGACATGAGAAATAGGATGATGAAAATGTGAACAGTGGAAAATGTGTGGAAAACCTCTGAACACATTACTTAATGCACAACTGGAAAGCACAATGTAATATAAGGATTGTGTAGATGAGCAGAATAAGAATTTATGTGATAGTTATATACATATACAGAAATGTCCCTGAATATACACATGCAGGTAGGTTTTATATTAAAATCTTTAGTGTTTTACCTTAAAAATTTGTTGAAATGAAGTCATACTGAAATTCTAAATGAAAATTATAAGATAGCTTCACCTTGGTCAAAATAACAAATGAGTCTGATATAAAATCCATATGATTTATACTAAGTGGTATGGCTTACAGTTTTATCCCCCCAAAAATGGGAATGAAAATATATGTTTTTTTCACAAAATGTCTTTCAAAAAAATTGTTATCTGTAGTAGGAAGCAGTGCAATATCTAATAAGAAAAGTATCACTCCTAGATTAAAAAACTATGACTTTGACTAGTTAGAGGTTTTTATAATTCTGACAGATAATTGATAATAATCTCAGGTATTAGCTTACCATTATAGTGACAGTAGATTGACCCTTTCAAACCAAGAACCTTGTGACAGTTTAGGTGAGTCTCCCATCTCTGTCTCTTAGACCATGTTTTGACCCCAAATTCCCTTCATCAGGGCTACATGCCAGTTTTCCTCAAGCTTTTCTCAGCCTCAGGCATCTCACACTACTCACCCAAAATAATACTATATAAAGACAGCCAATTTCCTGAGTAATCCTGCATTAGCATATGTTTTGAGAGAAAACATTTGTTTTAATTGCTCTTACTTTGCTCCGTGGCTTCAGATGCATCTGGAGGTGAGGAGTGGAAGCAGTTTTTAGTGTTATTCCCTAGTCAGGTCTAGGACAGGTTTGCAATATGGAAGGAAATATGGTCTCCGAGGTAATCTTTGGTTTTCCCCAGAAGCTTCTCTAGGAAGATTTATAGTGTTTAACTTTACTTATATCATTATGCTCTGAAGGTATATTTTAATTTTTCTACTAAATCATTATTTCAGAATGCAACAGCATGTCATGGAACATATGTGTAGCAAAAAAAATAGTCTCCACAGAAAACATAAAAATTACAAGAGATCTGGATTCATCAGACAAGTCAGCCATTGCTCAACTACGGCATCACAGCTTGACCGAACTGCATGTCCCCTTAAAGCTGCTGAAGTACTTTACACATTTAAAAGCAGTATTAGTAAAATTTGGGCTCACTTGGCAAAAATGCAGGAATTGTTTACATTTTACTGCAGTGCTGTGCAGGAGTCAAAGATACAAAGACAAGAACACTGTATTCCAGTTACAACTTCAGGGCAAAATTATTTGGATAGAGCATTCTCATCAGCTCTGCTGGACAAAAACATCCATGACTTACAGTCTTTACTTTTTAAGTGTCTTGGGATACTTTCAAAGCAATCAGAGGAGACATCAGATGGTGCCTTGCGGTACACAGTCTGCAAAATTTCCCATCCTGCCTGTGACAGTGTTTGCAGCTCCACCTGCCCTGACTGTGGGACCCTGAAGATGGGTAGTTGCTCCTGCTCCCCAGGGAGGAAAAACTGACCAGCAGCACACTGACCCTGTATAACCAAGCCTGTGCATGTCTGAAAAGGTGCATTCACTGTGGTCCTTCCCAGTGCTGGCAAATGGGTTGCCTTTTTTGGATCAGGAGACAACTTATAAAGTGCATCACCCCCACCTACTGCAGGTTGGTTCTCAGTGGGCGAGGGTGTCAGAGCTCACTGGTGGGGCTCCTTTTGGATGAAACTAAATTAGAAATTGCACCCCAGTGTACCTAATGTGATTCAGCTGGTAATATGGTTTCAACCCATGGTCACCAGAGTGACTCTGAGGTGAACTCACTCTGAAAGTAAATGTATTAAAGCCTCAGCACTGTTAGCTCTATACATCCAATCTACTGAGTTGCAGTTTGCTGATGCAGATAGAGAAGTGTGGCTACACCAGGGGAAGATGGACCTTGATCCCCTAAGAAAAGACTGAAAATTAGTCTTTTTTAGCAGAAAAGGAAGTAATACAATTTGAATATGTTTTATTTTATTGCAGATGGCAGTGAATGAGATCCTTTAAGAATCTGGTATTTTGGGGTCCTTGGGATACTGACTGTGTTTAATCCTCTACAACCTATAAAAAATTTGACCTACTCCTAAAGATATAATTTTTCTTACTTGTGGCTAGCTGCAGACTACTCCATATAAATTTGTCTTTATATCTCCCAGGTAGCTCAGGAACACTGATCTCCAAAGCACAGATATGGAGTTGGCTGATAACAATGGCAACAAGCTAAATTGTGCCACTCTGTGACTGCTCAGGGCATTCCCTAGAAGTTTCTCTTCAGGTAGTACAAATACCAGCTTCCTTTACCTTATGAGGTCAGGAGTCACAGCACAAAAAGTTCAGCTGATGATATGGTGAATAACTATCAGGTATTTGTCTAGCATGATTAACCTGGCTTAGCCTGGCTTTTCTGGCTCCTGAGAGAAAGTAAATGTCACAGACATCTTTAATCCAGCAGCTGAGCATTATCAAGAACTGGTGTTCAATATATTCATACCAAGCTAGAAAGGAAGGGTGACATGGATAATCTGACTTCATCTGTTACACCTAAGCACCATCTGGCAGTATAATGAAGAAGGGCACATTAAAACCAGATTACATTCACCTGAAAAAAAATAAAATAAAATAAAAAAATAAATATAGACTAGGCATTCAAAGGCCAATACTTTCCCTGTTGACATCAGGACAGAATGAGTTTATGAGATGCCTTAATTTATCTCACTTCCACTTCTTGTAATCAGGGAAATAGAAACCTGTGTAGAGTGAGCAGTAAATACTTCCTGTCACCTGTGGAGAGCTCTCTCTCCTCCTCTCTGCCCTCTCAAATATCTTTGGAAATAGAATTAACTTGGTTCTTAGGTTTCTATGCATCCCCAGAAAAAGATGCTACATGCTAACAGGGTCATTCATCTGAAGACAGCAAGGATGTCAGAAAGCTGCAGGTTAGGGAGAGAAAGTGGAGAAGTTGGTTCTGATGTGAGAAAGACCAATAGTTCTTGGGGACCCGCAATCTGCACACCACTCCAGTGCCCCTCACTTCAGGATTCACTCTCCTGAGAGGCAAGAACAGAGGGAACATTACCTGCTTCCCTTGAAGGTCCTCTATATCCGTCTGTTGGGGAAAGATTTTGCTCTACACTGACTTTCAGCTATATCCTGTGCTATCTATTAAGTCTTGATGAACTAGTAGGGGTTCCACATGTAGGAAATTAGCTGTAAACAGTACAAGCTGCTGGAATTTTGAAGACAATTGCCAGGGTCAACTGACATTGGTAAGAGAATCAGCATTTGGAGAGTCCACACTACTGAGAAATCCTTTTTCTTATTTTTGAAAGCTGTACTTTAAGCATATCATATATAAATAGTATAACCTGATCTGATGGGTTGGAAACATGTTTTGTGCAATACACTCTCCGCAATCCTGGGGGGGTCTTCAAGAAGTGCAGGGAGGCAGAAACAGACAACAGAGGATGTAAATAATTGGGGGAAGGATTGACAGATATCTTTACTCCTCACAGAGCCTTAGGTGGATACTCATTGAATTTCTTTTCCCACAGACACTTGTGAAGAGAGCTTTGTCCCCTACTTATTAGGACTTCTACAAGACTTGATGCTCCACAAAAGGGAAATCTTAATTCTGAAGAGTAAGGAAGGCTGACAGAAATAATCCATGCCGAACATGTTGCAGGTTTAAAATAACAGGTCTAAGGTGGAGACTGACTAGGACAAAACTTCCAGAAACAGAACTGATTTGGCACTGTTACCTCTTCCGTATCTGCATCTGAAGGTATTTCTAGAAGTGGAACTCTTCTTCTAGCTGGTTTCAGGGCAATTCAAACATACAAAAAAAGGACTAGATTCACTTTTTTCTTCATGTATGAGTAATAATATGTATTTATATTTTAAGACCATATAATATACTAGTCATTGCATTATAGACATTTTATAAGTACAATATATAATAATAATACAATAATGCTTACATAATTATTATATTGTATGATATGCATTATATATATGCTATACAATTATATGACAATATTGTCTCATATATGTAAATACATTTGATAAAATTTCTGTTTTAGTAGTGTCTACACTGTTTTTTGCTTTAAATCATGTAGTTGTGGATTTTGAAGTACATTCTTACCCACAGTGTACAATGGCTTTTGCCCTGAATATCTCTTGGTTCCCAGCTCTCAGCAATCATATTGAAGACTGAGGTCACATATGCCCTTCTTAAGTGTCTTCCTCTTTAGCTTTCTTTTTCTTTCAAACTCTTTAAAGAGATTGCCAAATGACTGCAATCAATCTGCTTCAGGAAGATGAGCAGTATTGTGGGAAAGTATGTAACCCATGTATTAGGTGAAGGAAAGCCAGCTGCCATAATCACAGTCTCCTCATTCTTGAGACACTTGATAGGGGAAAAAGATATAGACCTATTGTTGGCAGTGCTTGACTATTCAGCCCTTGACTTCTGCTTTTCAACCATACTTTAAAATAATTTCTTCTACATTTCATTCTACATTAAAAGTTTCATCATCAAAATAAGGGAATGAAAAAAATGGTTTACTCTGAACATCTCTTTTCTTCCCCCTCAGTGTTCTGATCTGTGTGATAAACTGGAAAAATAATCAATACTACCTACAGCCTTGGTTAGCTGTATACTGAGTACAGCTGAGGCTTTCAGTGCTCTTGAAGAAATCTAGATTTAAAAAGAAAAGTTACGGAGCAAAGAAATTCAGTGTTCAAGCATGCATTTCACAAACAAGACATTAACTTCTAATCAAGAGAGACACCACAATCTAAAACCTATCCAAGTAGAGAAAACGTGCTATTTGAAATCAGAATATCAGAATTTCATTACCCAAATAATCATCATTCTAAACCAGAGAGCTTGTGATGCAACATAAAGCACAGGTTGTAAAGACATATTCTATAGTGCATTTCATTTCCATTTCATTTTCTAGATTAAAATCCAAAACCTAAATTTACTTACTCTTGTGTGAACTTACCAAAGAAAAACATTAAAAATCTTTTGTTGTTGTTTCAAAATAAAAATTGAAAGACAAACTAGAGGGGTAAAAATGATAAAATCCTTGCATATATGGGTACGCTTACTCGCCGATGCACACATATACGCTCTCTTTCAAAATACACATTGTGGTCTGTGCATATATATGAAGGAAAAATTATATATACATATGTTTTCTAAGTTAAGAATTTTCAAAATTAAAAATCAGAAAAAAATCCAAGTTAATAACATTTCTTTCTTCTTAATTGCCTCTTGACACACATAAACTAAAAGTGCAGAAAAGTGTAAGTATAAATTATTTTAAGCCACAAGACTTTGCACCTACAAGTATATGGCTATGTCACTGAACAAATAAATGCATTCCAATAAAATCACCTCCCTGTTCTATATTGCTGAAGAAAATTACCAAAAACACTTGATGAAAGCTGCGTAACAAATTTAGAAGTCTAATGCATTAGAGTGGGCTCTATCTCCCCTTTACTAAATTCTCATATTTTTTCATGCATACAGATGATCATTTTTCTGTAAAAATAGATTTAGTACAATATTTTTGGCTGTAATCTGAGAATCATAGTATGTATGCTGCACAAAAAAACTCTCTGAAATGGTTTGTGTCTAATCTTTATTTTAATTGAAACAGGCTGGTGAAATAAAACACAGACAAGCTGCTAATGTGTGTGTAGTTTTTCTTCATTTAATGAAATGTCAGGTTTGGGACAATAAGATTGGATTTCCAACATTTCCACAATCATTTGAACAGACTGAGGTAGTGGAAAAGGCTAACATGAGGTGAAACGTTTTACCTTGTTTCCCTTTAATTCTAAAAAGCAATTCTGAAAGAATGTGCTGTCACTGGTTGGCATGTGCAATTTGCGCTAAGGCCACTGGGAGGTGATATACAAATCAGCATTGGTGATGTTCTTAAACACACCTTACTCTCAAAATAATTGAAAACCACGTTTTTACTCTTTAGTTCTTGACTGCAAAAAGAAAAATATGCTCTCCCCATTATAATTCTTTTTTTTATTATTATTTTTTTCCCCATAGAAAATGTCAAAAATGTCACTGCATGGCCTTGCATGTGGCAGAGCACGCTGCTGAATGGCAATCTTAAGAAACAGTTTGCTGTGCAGCTACCTAACTCCTATGAAGGGGAAAATTAATCCCAGAAAGACATCTTGGAGTCATCTTCTTACTATTTTACTTGAAGTGGTGAAATTCAGCTTTTCCCTGAAGAGCTGCAGCAAATTCAGTCTGAACTGTGTGCTAATGGAAAAAAATTGTCACTGATCAGAAGCAGAATGAGAAGTTCCTGCATTCTTTTTCTCAGAGTGACTGTAAAGCCCCCTTCTGAGCTTTCTTTTAAAAGTCCATATCTGAAACGCATGAAAAAAGGCAGTAAAATTGTTGGTGCCACATAATACTTGCCCACATACAAAAATTACATTTTTCAGTCAAAGAATAAAATTTCTGATGCTTGTATGTGACCTAAAGTGAAGAAAGTCTTAGCTTACAATTCTGCAGCATCTTTCAGAATATTTTATTATGGTTTATTAATTTACCAAAAAAAAAAAATGTTCACTTCAAAATGTGGATTGTTGACGAACAGCTATATGCTAACTGCTTCACACCTTTTTAAGGAAAATACTACATTTTGTAGTACAAAAATAATGTTGATTTTTTTCTTCTATTTTTTGTGTGTGTGTAACATTTTTAGAATTTTTTATATTTAGATTTGTGTATTTTCTCAGATTTTCTGGGAAAAAAACCAAAACAAAACCAAACCAAAAAACCAACAACAAAGAAATAGCCCAGCTTTTCTGTTGAATTATTTTAGTTTTTTCTGTATGAATTATTCCTAAACAAGAATACATACAGATTGTTCAACCATGACCTAAAAAGTAGACAAATATATAAACCAAATATATGTTGTGTTATAGCAAGAATTGCCAATTTATTTAAGTCTGGTGGTCCAAAGGAATAATAGATTGGTTCAAGAAAATGCAATTTCCTCACAGCTAGGATGTTTTGCTGAAAATGCTGAAAAGCAGAACATTCTTCATAGCAGGCAGAATTTAAGTCCACTGGGGGGCAAAGGAGCTTTTCTTGTAAACTACATGGTTGTTTGGGTTCCATTTTCTTAAATCCAATACTCGGAGGCATTAGTATATTTACCAATTTCCAGCAATATTATGAAAACATAAATAGTAAACTGAAGCATTCAGTATCACTCCAGTATAAATTATTTTTGTATCCTTTTCCTTTCCTAAGGCAGAACACAATTGCTTGTCTTTTGTCCTCTGTATTGTGAAGTACTGTAAATTTACCCAGGATCAGCAAGACCTGCCCCTGTCAGACCAGAAGCAGTGTCTGGATGAGAGCAGTGAATGGAGGCAAGTTCATCGTTGTAGAGACAGATGAACTCGCTCCTCGCCCACCTCACCCCACCAAGTGCCACTGAAGAATAGATATGGAGGCCCTGGTTGAGACCAGCCAAATGAGAATGCAGTTGATTGGCACCCTTCACCAGATGTTTGTCCACCATCAGAAAGGCCTACTGCTTGTATCATGACCACACCCACAAAAAATAAAAACAAAAAAACCAAACCAAAACAAGAATAGAAGGGTTATATTTGTAAGCAACTCCTTTCTGAGAGGACCAGAGTGTCCAATATGCCAGGCAGACCCTTCTCACAGAGAAGTCTACTGTCTCCCTAGAACCCATCTTAAGGATGTACACTGGGCAGCCTGTTCCAGTGCTTTACAACTCTTTCGGTGAGTTTTTCCTAATAACCAATCTAAACATCCCCTGGTGCAACTTGAGGATGTTTGCTCTTGCCCTATCACTTATTACTTAGGAGGAGAGACCAACCCCTACCTTCCTACAACCTCCTTTAGGGTGGTTGTAGAGAGTGATAAGGTCTCCCCTGAGCCTCCTTCTCTCCAGGCTGAACAACCCCAGTTCCCTCAGGCACTCCTCATAAGATTTGTGCTCTTGACCCTTCACCAGCTTTAGACTACCAAAGAAAAGAGAAGGTGAGCCATGATTGCTCTGTAAAAATACATTTCAGAAAAAAATACCAGAAAGACAGAAAAGCTATTTAAAACGGTGGAAAATATTTAAATATTTGCATATTCAAAAGAGATGTAAAATGCTTATAAGTTTATTTTATGGAAATGGTAAGTTTTCTAATTCTTATATTTTTGAATATTTAGGATGTAGAAGTATTTTCCATTCCCCACCAGAAACTTAAAAAACACAAAACATACCCCTTATTAATTATAATACTTGTCCTCTGTAACATTATGAAAGTCATCACATTGTGCACTATCTATGATGCTTGTCTAAGAGGTCCTGTACAGTTCTAAGTACCACAGTGCAATCTCATAACACTTTTACAGCTCTAAAAGAAAAATTCTGCTTTAGATTGCTACCGATTCTGACCTCTGACTTTCCAGCACTGGATTGCTAAGTCTAAAGGCATTTGCCTTGCAGGTAACATAGGACATCATAGCTTTTATCTGTAACTGAGTTGCCTTTCAACTCAGAGTGCTGGGACTAACCTTTCACGTACTTTCATATGGTTCACATTCTACAGTTAGAGAAGTAAAAGTTGAGGTTTTTCAAATTTTTCCAGAAGATACAATTTTTGTGAATTTGAATGATGAAGATGACTAGCATTGACAGGAAAGTACAAAGATAGATTGGACACCAGCACACATAAATCAGAAAAACAAGTTCTAAAGTGCAAATCAAATCATGTGACTGATGCAGAAAACACAGAAATTAACACTAAAATCTGCTGAAGGAACGCAGGCAAGTATTTTAGTTAAAATTCCCTAAGCACAAGTCAAAATCAGAAGTGATTAAAGTCATATATTCTCCAAGTGATATTTTCCAAACTATTAGCATCTTAAATTTCATCTCCTGGGTAGAGTGAAAAATGAACCAAGTCTTTTAAAACATATTCCTTTAATATATTTAGATATATTTATTTCTTGATGTGATTGGCAGCACCAATAAAAGACCTACTCTGTTTTTTAAGAGAAATGTTTCCTTCAGTTGTAGAATTACATTTTTCAGTGTCTGCATGTTTTATTTTTAAGGAAGCTGCTAATCTTAGCAACAGTTACATCAAATAAAAGGTGTAACCTGATTAAACAAGTTGCTTCCAGGCTTGTGAAAACAGATTGCTGAAAATACTTTGTCCCAACTCTACCGCCACTTTGTATCACTAGGTTTTTCTTTTCTTTCTTTCATCCATGGTGTTTCTCAGAAAGGAAACCTGGCTGGGTGTTCTGTGAATCCTTGTGATGATGGTACTTTCCAATGTCGATTCTCTGATGTCCAGTAAAGCATGTGTTGGCATTTCTGCTTTCCTCTCACTGAGGGCACAGAAAATGATCTCTTAATTCTCTTTGCCCAACAATTTCATTATGCTTATCAAAACTGAACACATTTGAGACCTCATGCTTCAGTAAAATCTGATAGAAATCATTCAGCAATGTTGTTTGCAGGAGGGTGAGGATAGACAAAGAGAAAGTTAAGAAATAGAGATTTCATATATTTAAGAAACAAGACTATAAAGGACACATGAAAATTAGGTCAAATTTGCAGTGAACCTTAAAATCTGAACTACCCCACACTACAGTGTTTTCTCCTTCTAAATGAAGACAGGGACCTACTTAATATTTTTCTCTTTGTGGTGCAATTTATAGTATGTTGTACAGATAATTTCAAAATTTCTAGAGGTATTTTTGGTCTGCTTGTGGTATGTGTATGTATTCTTATGAGACAAGAGTGGGAGATATTAAGGAAACGCAGCTTGAGAAAAAAAAAAGGAGAAAAAAACTTGCTGACAAATATTAACAAGTTGTGTAAGAAGCTTGAGGCTTTCTCTGCATTAAATTCTACATATATTAACACTGCCAGACACCACAATGGTTAAAAATAATAGAGAGTTATTAACAGTTATCCAAGTACTACAAGTTGACTCAAATAGCACATTCTGGAAAACAAAAACAAACAAAAAAACAAACAGACAAACAAACAAACAAAACACAAAACCAAAACCACAACCAAAACAGTGCTATTTTCTTTCTTCTTTCAGAGCTTTTTTCAGGGAAGGGAAGGGAAGGGAAGGGATGCTGACAGCAGCTTGGATGTACTGAAATGAAGGCATGAATTTAAGGACTGATTTACTGCCCTTTCATGTTCTTCTAACCAGGAATGTATTGATTGGTTCAAGAACTAAAAGGCCTAATTGAGAAGAACTGCTAAAAGAGATACTCAGAAGTGGTACATGGCAGCACACATAGTCCAAGGAGCTTGCATGCTCCACTTCCAAAAAAAGAAAAACTTTTTAATTTCTTCATCTTCTTGCATTCTTTATTCTTATTTTTAAAGAACAAATTTCCAGATATCCCATTTTTTCAAAGTTGTAATTGAACTAATGAAGCTGCAAACACTCCACTATCAGGAGCACTGAAAATCAGAGCTGCTTCAGAAAAGGATCTGAAAGACATTTTCCTGGATTTAAATTCTCTGACATACAAATTCCTTATTTCTTGTGTCTGTTTTGAAACCTCTTCTAATGAATGTGAAAAGTATTGGGCAGTTAAGCCACAGGACTGTTCTCATGCAAGCAGCAACTGTGGTGCTCATCTCTGAGCTCGTTAGCTCATTACCAGAGTCTTCAAAATTCCTATCAAGACTATGCACAAGATAAAAGAATACGCTTAAGGAAGCAAAATATACCATTATCATTTTTCACGCTTTTTAAAAGACAATATAAACAATCCTACATAAAGTAATTTGGATGCCTTCTTTACTATGCCTGGCATTCTCTGAGCTGTAAAATGTCTTTTTTTCATGAGCAGCTATTGACATGAATTTTACAGAAAACAGTTAAAAGAAAGAGATAAAAATCTCCTACTGTTTCAGATTACAAAAGTATTTTGGAGATATTTGGAAGCAATGGAGAGAACAGATCAGAACAGAATAGTCTTTAAAAGCCTAATACTTAGCCGTCATACAATAAAAAAACCACCAACAAAACAAATACTACCTCATCTAGTATATTTGCACTGCAGCAATTATGGAACTGGGGCAGGCTTGTTTTCTTTCAATATATTAAAATATTTTCTCAGTCATCTTTATTCACAGTCTTCATGCTTCTCTGCCTCTAGCTGTGAAAAGTAGAGGAAAGAGAGGTGTTAATGAAAAAAACATTTGGCTCTGACTTGTCACAGAGACAAATTTTTGACCATTTGTTCTCTACTTCAAATATTTAAGTCTAAAATTTATTTCTGTCCACCCTTTGTTCTATTCACACTTCCTGTCATAAAGGGACTCAGAGTTTGCTCAAAGGCTTTATTGATGACATGCCAGGTTCCCAGTTCTGCACCTAAATTAAATAACATAAAGCAAATTGTCTCTGTTTTAACACAGAAAGGCTGTGCACTCTATACTTAAAGTAGTTGTCTACTGAAAATATTCTAGGAGATGCATAAACATGCTTAAATTTCTCTCTGAAAAATGCACTTAATCATGTAATTCCCTTTACCTTTAGAAGGATTTAATCATGTCCTCACTGCTTATGATTAAGTACTTTCCTCCATCTTGCTGCTTTCTTCTATCAGTGCAGTAAGACTTCATCTACAACTTACAGGTACACAACCACTCCAGTGAATAACAGCATGCTAGATTTACAGAACACACACTACAGCTAAACTCACCCTGTAGCATGAATGGGTCCTATCCAGCATGCCTGTGGTGTGTTAATACATTGTCTTAAAAAAAATGGAGACCATTTATTAGTGTGCATCAAAATTCCTGCTCTGCTGAAATGCTCTATTATTTTCTAAATAAAAGCTGAGTATGCAAAGAGATGGAAAAATCATCCCAAAGTGAAGCCACAACAGGTACAAGGGGTGCACGTGTCAATAAGGATCACAGGACACACCCTGAACTATACCTGCAGTGTGGATGCATTTGCCATATCTGTTCTCAGGTTTGGGTGTTTTTCCTGTTCAGTTTTCTTATCTCTACTTCACTTTCATTTTTTGTCAACCTTAATTTTTGTAACCACATGACTGCAACATTTTTACACACCACACACACATTTAGACATAAAACAATACACAAAACAGTTTGGAATATTTTGGAACACAGAATGCTGAAAATATTCCATTAACTGAAAAACAAAAGATTTATTTGTGAAGACCAGCACAGAGCTACCAAAAATGTTTCTCCAAATGTCACTTCACTTGCATCTTATTTTCCCAGTAGTTACCGAAAACAGAACACTCTACATCTCTAAAGTAATTACAAAGGAAAATAGAAATATTCCTAAACTCTTGATGCTAGGCATACAGAGAGCAAAACTGCCTATCACTGTAATTCATGAAAGACCCCTCAAATTAATGCTAAGTAGTTCTTTGAAAGAGTTATCAACCTGCCTTTACTACTTAAAAAACTTGGTTTGGATGTTTTAAAGACCTGACTTTGTTAGTTTGTCTTGACAATTTATAACTACACTTTGAAACCCACTTCTGCAATTTCTAGGTACATGTATCTTCATAATAGTTTTTTGTTTCTTGCTTTTTCTTATGCTTTATCAAAGAGTAGTGTTCTGTAAAACTATTTGTATTTATTTATAACAAATGTTTCTAAAGTATTCCATGTACTTTCACAAAATTTACAATCTATGAGCACATATTAAATCACTGTCCTCATCCCTGTGCATTCAGGGACACATTTGTAGGCTGTATATACAGAGAAAGATGCAGGATAAAAAGAGCTTTATCTATTTGGCTTTTCAGGCAGAGTTTATAAGAAAAACTGTAGTCAACAGTGTCTCCCTACGGGGGGCTCATTGGTCCTACACAGAGGACCATCTGACGTTGGCATTCTGCGGGGAGCTGTGTGAGGTGTGTTCACCACCTGAGCTTATGTGCTTCCTGCAAAGTCTTGATGTTCCCTCAGGAAAGGTTTGGGATAAGCTCTGGGTTTGAGTGTTGTGATCTCTCCCGAATTTCTGACAGTGAAAATTGGATGCTTCTAACCTCTCTCATACGAGCTTCAGGTAGTTCACCAGATAAAGAAACAAACAGGTGAGCTAAAATAGTTTGACATTGAGTCTCCAGTCTTCCAGGGTCCTTACATGACCTTAGTCAAGCAGCTTAAATATTTATTCGAAACTTTAGTTTCCTGTTTTTAAAATGGAGAAGTTCCTTGCCTCTCATATGGATAAATATTAAGAATTTCAATGCACTCAGTGATAATGGAAGCCATTAAGTACCTAAATCAGCGACTCTGCATTGATCTATGGTTCATCTCACAAACATATCTTATAAACATAATCAGCAAAGTATCTTTTGTCCTATTTTGGGAATACTTTTGTAATTATGAGGCTGAACTTTACAGAAGATAATTATGTTTCCAGGGGAGGTTTGTCCCTAACTCTGCAGATCTAGACAATTTTATTCCCAAAAATATGAATGTTTTATCACTTGCAAAATAAATTGCTGTGAATAATAACATAATTATTTATATTACCCAAAAAGGAATCCAACCCATGTCATGATTCACATGGAACCTGTTCAGAGCATTCATATACCTTCCTATTGTCCTTTTTTATTCACCCTATTATCCAAATTATTCAAGTCTTTTAAGTGTTCTGATGTGATTTTTTTTTTCCTGTCTTGAATATTTGGTTGCTCCTTTCTGAAACCATTCCACTTGTTTGCTGAGCTGAAGTGACCAGAGCTAGACACTATAAGAACAAAACCTAAATCCAGCTTTTGAGCCTGCTGAAAACATGCATACACAGCAAAAATGTCACATTAAAAATTATGTTCCTAATCTGCCATTTTAAACATATCCTAATTTAAGTCATCCCAAATTGTTCCATGTAATGCTCATTCTTAGAAACAGCTCCTCTAACAGCTGAAAGAATGAAATGTAAATAAATTGTGTCTGAATACTTAACATGTCATTAACATATTTCACTGTGCTATAATACCCTCCCCCCAACTATTCACAGTCCCTTCGAGATAGTTCCCTCCTATGTCTTTGACACCATAAAATAATTCTTGTACATGGTGTGCATTAAGCTGCTGAAAGCCCAAAGGACAAAGAAACAAAACCATTTCTGTTTCTCCTTATTCTGCTTTTCTCCAAGGGCAACGGCATAAATTAGTACAGCTACACAAGAGTCCACAATCAACCAAGTAATACAAATTGCTCAACTGCCCTTCTCAGACCAGCTCACCAGAGCTGCAACCCAGCAGGTGCACTGTAACGGGATTTATAACAGGATAGTTACAGCAAGGATATTAAGACTAGTTTAGTTAATTAACTAAGCATAGTACCAATTCCAGAGGGCACTGCCTCAAATCTGCCTGTCAGGGAAATCTTTAGATTGTGGAGTATCAGCTTTCTCTACTTGCTACTAGGTTTTCTTTTCAATAGTACATCAGAGTACTGCACATTACCTGCAAGACAATCTGAAAGCAATTTTTGAGTCCTAGTTTGCAGTACAGATCAACACTAGAAGGATCATCCCTTCTCAGCTTACTTCTTGTATTGCTTCCAAACACTAATACTGAATCCTCTCATAATGGTGATTCCCACAAAGAGTCTTATCTCTGTGTGAATGTAAGTTTTAGGACTTTCAAGTGTAAGTCTTGCTTATGCCTTTCAGAGACATCAGAAGTTCAGAGCTATTTTTCTGCTTGTTTATTTTATTTTTCTTTATGGTTTTCAGGATAAATTTCAGGTTTAGTCAGGTTTTTACAGGAATGAATAACACTTGAGGCAAAACTTCATGTTCCTGGCAGGGGATAAACTTTTACCTCAGAGTTAGGGCTATTTTTCCCTGTGCAAGAAGAATTGACATATTCTGAAAGCACGTATTCAACATTTTCATTGCAAAGACAGTTGTCCTCTCGGCTTCAACCTAACTTTCATTTTGAAGGAAAGAATGTGAAAAACACTGAAATACACAGAGTGAAGCTCTGTTAGGAAACTACATTTCCACCTGAATTATTTATACCTCTTACAGCTTAAGAAATTGTGTTGAAGTTTGAAGGCTATTTTCAATCACTTAAGTCAGAAAGCCATTACATGTCTAAACAGCCTGGCTTTGCTCCAAAGCACTCGGAGACAAAGAGACAGATGCCAAATGACATTGATTAGTTTTCAATCTGGCTTTTGCTATACTATCATGTGAAATTCATTTGCTTAAAATACTGAAGTCAACTGAGGTATACAGAATTTTTATTCTTTAAAATGGCCTTAACAGACAGAGATGGATTTTAGGTGCTCTTAATCCTAATTATTAGCATTACAAAGATAGTGTATGTATATAACATTGAACCTGTACATTGACAATAACTCTCAGAGAGAAACAAGTGCTTAAACCAACCAAGCACTATTCCTGGGTAATGGCCAAACCCTACTGAGCTTTCCCAAAAGAAGAAAAACCTTATGTGATTTGAAATACAGTCACAAGGTCTCTTGGGAAACCAAGATGATTATAGTTGGCTGTTTTTGCAGTGAAACAGGTTAGAAACATTCACATAAACTGCTGGGTTATTATTACAATAAAAATTATAATTTCTTAAACCATTACTATGTTCCTGGAGCAATTTTGTGACCATGTTTCTTTTCTTAGAAGAAGAAATTAATCTCTTCAAATATACCTGTATATGCACATACAAAGAATAAAATCAAGATGTTCTCTAAAACCTGTATGAATTTCAAATACTGTAGTGAGATAGAAAAGTGGAATAAATTGTCTGAGACAAGTTCTGTGGGAGCAACTCCTTTTTGTTTATTTCTAAAACTAGAAATTTGTCAACATTATCCTAACATATGAGAATGGAGCACTATTTGGTATGAATCAAGCTAATTTTTTGTTGTCACAAGCAATGGGCCATATTATTTAGACTCACTGAACTAACAACACTAGTCTGCAACACTAGAGTAGAATTCTCCAATTACGTCATTTTCTTTTTAACAACATTTACCATTAACAAATTCATAACCACAAAAACATTACATGTATCAGACATAAATTAAACTACATGTTGAGAACCTTAGCAGGCATTCACAAGGCCTGAACTCACTCAGGACAATGTGCAGCCCAGTGTCAGTGCAGAAAACAGCATTAAGGAGAGCAGGAAAGATCTTGTCTTTAATGCTGCAAGTATTTGCTTGAGTTGCTGTTATGGAACCATATTCCAATTCTTCACATGTCCCTAAAATCCATGGGTGAGCCACAGTCTCTTCTGCTTCACTTTCATTGCCCTCAGAAGAGTATCTCCAGTGGGTTTACAATTCTTCCATAGTATCATAAGTGCATTTAATTTTATGTCATACATGGTCAAATAGTATATGCATGATGCTTAACTACAGCAGCTTTCATCCTCAAAGTATTATGCAATGATCTGCTTTCTAGGGTGTGAAAGGAAGACAAGCTGCACTGTAACACACCCCAGGCCAACTCCCAAGAACGCTGTTACCCTTAGCAAAAGGAAATCCCAGGGTGTTTTCACCAGGCTGCATTACCTCCCAGGGGTTCCAGCAGGCACACTGCAGAACCACAGAGAAGAGGAATTACACAGATATTGTGATAAACACACACAGCAAACACATAGTCATGGAAAGGGAAGGTCACAAGTTCCCAGGCCGAGCTGAAATGAGCCACAGACATTTTGTCATATAGATGTACCCACAGAGTGAAGTACACTCATCTCCTGCTGTCTCCTAGTTTCCAGGGACAATATCAGCCCTAATGAGACTTCCTACCACTATGTTCTTCCACTCAGACTGTCTTTGTAGTTTGCTTTGTGTACTGTCCCATGTGATGTTCAGAAAAACCTGTGTCAAGTAGAAATTCAGCTTATGCAGGGACTGAACTCCAGCTATGACTTGACAGAGAACAGACACTATTTCTTTCAAGAAACTGTTTCCCACACAAGGAAGCTCTATTAGAGATAATTAAGTCCTTTACACTAGTGGTTTATCATTCTACTGAAACAGAATAACAACAAATCAAACAAACAAATAAATAGATGTGGTAGCAAGGGACTTTTACTTGGGAGAACATGGAAATTTCAGAATTTTATTCCACATACAATGTAAATGATAAATGAATTGAGGCTTTTTTTTATTAGATTTGTGAACAAATAGGACAGATCATGGAATTTACAGTAATTACATTACTCTTGAGGACTGCAAATATGTGCACATATCTTTACATTCAGAAATGCTAAAATAAGTTTTTAAGAGAAAACATTATTTACAGAAGTTCTGACCCACAGCATCAAAATGGACAAAAGAAGCAAGAGAATCCATTTTCCTTAATAAGCATTTAGTTTTTATTGTCTGTATTTACAAGAAAAAAAGGGAATGATTTCAGCTTCGTGAGTAAAACATAGTATTTTAGAGGAAGCTGAATGCTTAAGTGTCAATTACAGGAAATTAAAACACTTTGCAATAATAACACTTTTTTTTTTTTGTGAAAATACTAAGACAGCAATAACAGTTGCAGGAATTTCATATTCAAAGAAGTGAAATGGGGAAAAATGTAGAAGCC